>JACDJE010000428.1:227765-237765 GCA_016647715.1 Pavo muticus | reverse complement strand
TCAGTGAGTGGTTCAGGCTCCCTGATTAAGGTCATGCCGTTTGTTCATTACTGGCCTGGCTAATGTGATTGAATTGGAACAATACCTTTGAACTCCTTGGCTCTGATCTGCATACTAATTGACTCCCTTGTCCTTGGCAGTGACCTTGACAGGCTTTCCGCCACTCTCAGAATGGCTGACCAGTTTCTCATCAAAAGTTCCTAGTAAAAAAAGCCCCAAACCCAAAAGCAGAATTAGTCATTTATACTACTTTTCTCTCTATTCATATTTCCTTATATACCATTAGAAAAAGCAAAATTGCTACTCCCTAGCTCCCCCTGGACGTTTATTAATACTTGAAAATCACAGTGTCACTTTAAAGTGCTGAAGCAGTGACAGCATTGTTTTGAAAGAGTTCATTGTTGCCTCCTCAAACACATTTTACACAGATTTTGAGGTAGCTTTTTTCCTCTATCCTTGTTACATAAAGGGCTGCAGTTTAACTCATGGACCTTAACATTACTGTTGTTATACTTTTCTTTATTTTTTAATGTTTTGGTCTTTTCTTTATTTCAAGTGAAAAGAAACCTTGGCTGTATCCTAAGAAAACAACACAAATTAGTTTTGTTTTTATAATTTACATCAGCACTCTAACACCCTGCATTTCAACAGGTTCTATAGTAATCAAAATGCTATGGTTTCAAACAAACCAATCCAAGCCACGCAGAAGACTGCATTTAGAAAATGCCAGGTTTAAGGTAATGAGCTAAGGATTTTACTTTTGTATCTCTGAGGCTCACAGACCAGCATATTACTCAAGAGAGGCATGATTTCTATACAGAAGACGTTGTTAAACACTATATTTATGGGGAAAAAAAAAATTACAAAGCAATACTCTGCTGCCTAAAAAGTAGAGTCTTACTTCATTTTTGCTGGAGTGGAGATGTACTTTGTGAGACAAGTGGCAGCCTCAGTGAACTTTCATTATTATAGAAAATATGTAATGAAGTAATAACTAAACCAAACTAAAATTAAGTATCATCAAGAAAAAGAGACAGACAGCATGCAGAGAAATGTTCTTTTATCAGACTGCCAGCAAAGATCCACTTTAGAAAAAGTCCCATTTCTTCTTTAATATTCATTCTTACTTTAGGCAAAATCTATTGTGGGGAAAACAGCTGGAACTTTTAACTCATTTAAAAATACTTTTCTCCACTATAGCGGGCCTATACTTAGTTCTCAAAGAACTTCTGAAACACAAAGACGTGAATATGTATTATAGCCAGGTGAGTATTATTATAGAGCATTAATAATGATCTGTGAAACTATAAATAGTAAATTAAACTGCAAAATTTCTTGTTGTTTAATACAATTTCTTTTTTTCTATCGTGGTGTTCTGACCAGTACACAGGCTTTGAAGAGTAAGTCTCAAAACAGAGGTTTTTGCTACTGGGACAATTATTTTTAGCTTTTAAGACAGTGACATCCAAGCACCTGGCCAGTATCCAAATATTTAGGCAGGGCAAACCTTACAAAGTTGGCATCCAGTTAGGACCGCATGGAAATATCATAAAATTCAGATCTTGATCCAGACTTTCCTAAAAATTCAAGGATGGTCTGAATCCAAAATTCCACTATGAATTGCAGAGTTTTAGTACATGTATTGCTTCATTCAGACTCTGTGGCCACTTCTACTCAAGACGTAGTCCCAGACTGACTTCTCACTGTCAGACTTGAACCAGCTTATACCTCTCAACTGTGAAGCCCTTGCTCTGCTGGTGAAAGCCACGGGCTTGCTCAGGAAAGTGATGCTGAAAAGAGAAAATCCAGAGAGGGCAAGCTACTGAGTTTGGCATCTGCAGAGCTGTGCAGCAGCAGTGTCAGGTAAGGCTGCAGCAGGTGCAGCCTGATAGGGCATTCTGGCTGTGTGCAGCTAGCAGGATCTGTGAGCAAATGAAAGCTCTTCAGAGCTACACAAGTGACACAGGAGAAGAATGTCTCTAAAGGTATTCTGGCGCCTGCAACACTTACAGATGGGTTTTCAAAAGAATTTGGGGCCAAATGCTTATTGAATCCATTTAGCTATGGGGCTCTAGAAGCAGCAGCTGAACAGGTGAAGTTAGTGTTTATATAAACTACCAATCAATTTTTCTCACAAAAAATAGCACTGCTTCTATAAAAATTTAACATCTCTGATACTCTGAGAGATTCTTGAAGTGTCCTGAAGCACACACGCAGAATTTCACCAAAAGCTGAAGCACAGCTGCTTTGCAATAAAATATACCAGGTGTCCCTGCAACAGGAGAGCAGGGGAATTTTAAAGTATTTTTTGAGAGAAATTGCAAAAGAAAAGATTAGGTAGATAGACTACGGTCTATGAAATAAGGCTTTACTCTTTTTTTTCTTCCATCATAAATTGTAAGTCTCTGGTTTTAAGACTCAGCCAAAATCCGGTATGCCCTACACCATCACTACCTAATTTTACTTAAGCAGTGAGCACCACCTACTGCAGGGGACAACTGCAATCTATTTAGTCAGTACATCTATTACTTCCTATAATAATTTGTTTTCCTAAAGCCACTGCTGCTGAAGTTCTGATTGGGTCTATAGCTTTAAAGTGAGATTGGAGCTGATCACTGCTCACAATGGAGTGTTCATGAGATATCTGTAACGTGCATAAGACTCAGAGATGAGCCAGATAAAGGAAAATGAAAAAGAAGATCCAATCAATTAACCTAGTTTATAAAACCAGAGCTCAAACGAAGGCAGCAACTGGGAGATACTACATTCTCCTATCCTCCAAACTGGAAAAGCAACCGGAGTCGATGGAACCATGGACTGGCTGGGATAAGTTGTTCCACTCCTATCAAAAACAACTTTTAGCGCTGTTTAATCCACTTCTATGGCTTACAGTGGTTTCAGGCAAAGGGGTCCAGACGATCTCCTCCCTCCCCTAGCTCAGAGGCCTGTAGGTCTGCGGCACCACTCGCACTACACTCCAGGCACTATTCCACTGCAGACACCTTCTTGGCTGCTCACCTCTTCTCTGCTCCCTCACAGCTGCCACCTGCCTGCTCACCTACCTGCTCCCTAAAGTGACTCAATAAAATCTCTTTCCTTCTTCAGGGTCAGGGTGGATTCTTTGGACTAGAAAGCTGTTTCTCGACTCATGCCAGTGTTCTCGAGGAGGCCATAACTTTGAGCAGGAGCCTGGCTGTGAGCTGAGGGGACGGTTTTCAGGGAGAAATCAGGGTACCATCTGCAGCCAGCACAGGCTGTCTGACTGCAGCACTGAGCTGCTGCCAAGCTGCACTAAGTTAAGCCAGTCACACAGGTTCCTCAGTGGCTTCTGCCTGAGTCAGAAAGTGGAGTAAATCCAAACCCTGGTCCTGCTGCTGCTGCTGTTAGGACAAAGATAAAGATCCTCAGCAGAGTTCTGAGGATGAGACAAATCCGACACTAAGTTAAATGTCCTGCTAGGATTTTACAATTAGACTGCACGTACCCGCACAGGGCTGGGAAGCAGCAATGCATAAAACAATCGTTATGTCAGAGGACTATTAAAAGTACCAACATAAGCTTAACACCTGCAAAGCAATACAGACACACACTCGGAGCACCTCCTGTATTTCGCTCGTAGCTGACACTGTTGGCAGAGTAAGACAGAGAAAACCAACTCCCCACAGACCCGTAGTAAAGGCTGTGAGCTCGTTTCCTTTCAAAACATATAGCAATATATATGTAGAGATTTCCAGATTTTCAAAAATAATCCTAAATTTTTTGTGTGCCTTTCTGCCCAAGAAGAGTTCAAGAAAACAAACGCATGACAGATATGGAAATACACAGAGTGAGACATACAGTGAGTGTGGTGATGAACAAGGTGTAGTAACTAGAAAGAAGAGAATAGAATGCAAGTGAAAAGTATTAATTATTGATAAGGAACAGATAATTACTACATTTCATATCTGCCTACCTGCTATAAGAACATTTCTTTGCTATCTAATAAGGAGAGTGGTGGGCTGCAGTTTGCTCTCTTGGCTCCACAGGCAGGTTCTCTTCTTCTTTGCTGACTGACACTGTTACGCACTTGTTCCATTATTCCAGTTTATCGTTAGAAGTCTATTGAAATCATTTAAATAACGATAATAAAAAGGATAGTTATTACAGTCAGATATGATCAAAATAGAGGTTATGAGAAAGATTCAGGGCTAAAATTCATCCCTCAATTGGGTCATTTACTGGAAAGAAAATAGATAAACACATTAAAAACTGTCCTTTATTTTACTTCAGACATAAACTGCAGTGGTAGATTAGATTTATAGTCAGCAGCAAACTTTAAACTGTGTCCTTCTGAAACCAATGAGAAAGTAAATACCCAACATTATGCATGTGAATATTCACACGATCTTTTACATTTGTAAATGTCAAACTTAGGGTATTATATTACCCGTAACATGAAACATCAGTAAAAAAAAAAAGCTTAAGCAATTTCTGAACATTTTCTTGATGGGGCAGGTTTCAGGATTGCTTTTACTTTTTACTGATTTTATTCCTTCACTTACTGTACTGTTCACTTGAATTCTGTATTTTCACATACAGATCTTTAATTTCTCACCTTTTTATGTCAATCACTATCTCTTAACAACTACCTTTTTGTTAATTGAATAAAGACTTCTATATTTACCATTTAATCTAAAAGATTAAAATAAAAATATGTGACAACAATGTAACAGCAGCAAATCTAAACCTCAAGGCACAAACTGTACACTGTTAGTTATCCATGACACACTGTAATGAGAACATTCATAACAAAATCCTTCTTAGTGGTAACGCACCTGTCTTCAGGCTTGCAGCATATTTGTTGCATCAGAGCAATCTTGCTAAATGTCAAGCTGGTTTGCATTCCTTTTTGTTTAAAACTAGTGTTTAGCCAGTGTTGAAAGAGAAAGCATCAAAGTAGGTTTCCACAGTCTTTTCTTATACGATAGTAGATGAGCTGTCAATTGGGAGTAGCAAGGAGATTCTGGATCTCTGATGACAGTCCTCCAACATGTCTCACCCTCCAGACACGATGTGAATCAGCTAATGTCCTCACTTGTGTGAAATGCAAGACATCAAAGCAGTCCAGTGAGGTCCTCCAAAGCCGTGCTGTTTCTTCTTTTCCTACCACAACCAATTCATATAACCCATCAGGCCTCCTACTAGTTGCATGAGAAGACTGTCACCAGGGCAGTAACAAAGCACATATTAAAAGTTATCCCAGGACTCACAGCATGGCTATACCCTCATTCAAACAGCCAAGGAGAGCCAATCCTGTGCTGCTTTGAAAGGTATGCCAGGAGACCTTTATGGAGCTGCATTTACTCACTCCCCTTACTTTTTGTTTCTCTTGTCCTGAGTGGAGGCACTCAGTGGTTAGCAGTGCAAGACACTCCCAGTTTATACAGGTGCTGTTTTTCTAACATTTCTTCCTCCTGTTAGCTCACTACATAGAAGACTTAGAGGACCTTATGACATGAGGCACCTCTGTGGAAGTTCACTGCATGCTACTTTTGCAAGATGGCCCTCACAAACAAGTTCAGTGACTTCCACAGTTTATGATCTCTGCAAACATGAAAGAGACCCAGAAATGCAAAATGGAGCAGCTTTCAGCTGACAAGCTGCAGCTGAACAAGGAAGTAGACTATGATCGTTGCCAACTTTCAGGTGCCAGAAAAGTGGGTGCTGGCAGCTTAACCACATGCCTACCTGTAACAAACATGTTTTCCCTGAAGCACCTGTTGTCAGTGTAAGTGCCTAAAGATAGACATTATAGGCAGAGGTTCTGAGCTTTTCGTCACTTATTTAAAATCTCGATTTCGTAGGAAAAAAAACAAAACTTAAAAATAGCCTCAACATGGGGAAAATAAAAATAGAAAGCAGGCAGAGAAGCAGCTATCAGATGGGAGACCACTGTGATAATCCAAACCAGTTACCCTAACTTAGGTTAGATGAGGACATGTCTGCTCTATTAATATATGTTTTCTCTTCTGGGGGTTATCAGTTCATGGCTTGGATGGTCAGGAATGTCTACAGGCAGACACTGAATGAGACACAGCAGAGCTCACGTGGGCTTGGGAGCTGGAAGACAAAGTGCATCCTTAGAGGGGCACCTGTGAGAGGCTGAGGCTCCTCCACACAGCAGGGGCTGAGGATCTGCAGCTTTGTGCAGAAAGACGATACCTCCAATAAGGTGATTGGCAGCATCTTACTTCTGTGAAAGGCAGTACCTCCCAGCTCTTGCTGAGCTTCTAACAGCACGCTTAACTTCTAATTTGGGAAAGAAAAATACCATCTGGCACCTCAACTTTGAAAAGTTGCCAAACCTTGACTTACTCTCTGAATCCTCCCCAGGAAATCATGGGAACTACCTACTAAGAACAGCATTACAAAGTGTGAACAAGGCTCACGCGAGCTAGCTGCATGTTATGTACCACAAGATGTCTTTCAATGAAAAAAAAAAAAAAAAAAGATTTGGATAGGTTAGTCATGCCGTCACCTTGAGAACTTGCTTCAGTCCCTAGTTCTGTCTCCAATGGAAAAAGGTTAATGAACCACCACAGTAAATTCTTGGTGGATTTTCAATACAAGGAAATAAGTCATCTTTTCTAAATTAAGAAATTAGAAGTGACTCACTTCTAGAAGGAAGACTAAAAATGAGCCCTGCGGTATCACACTGGATAACACTGGACAACACTTGTGTATTTGATTCATGTTTGTGCTCATTAGAGTCTTATTTGTATGTTGTTAAGAATAATCTTTTGTGATATAAAATTGTTTTAAAATAAATAGTGTCAGAGGAGTCACTTTGTCAGAAAAAAAATACATTAATGTCAGAGAAAAGATTTTANATCATTTTTGTAAGCTTCAAGTGCTATAAATCATTGGAAACTTATGTACACCTAATTTATGTAATCGTGTTGGTAGTGAGGAAATCATCATTCTTCAGTGTTTTGTATCTCTGTCATTCTCTCCCAGTGAATTTCTTTACTACAACAGGCACCACAATAGTTGAGGGTTTCTCAGCATTTATGTTAGCGAGACCAATTTTTTAAGGTATGTAATTCAGTCATAAAAACTGAGACCATAGCATGAAAGAGTTCTTTTGTGAATTTCCAAACATGCACACACACACACACACACATTTACTGATTTAAAATGCTTCCTTTCTCCTCCCTATCACCTGCATTCCTAAAATCTAAAATAATATTCCTTTTTTTTAGCAATACACGCTAGTTCTTTGGTGCAGAGAGAAAAAAAGAAAACAACAGGAACTACCAACCAAATGGCTGAGGTACTGAGATTTATAAAGCATTTTTAACACATGCATAAAAGCCACTTTTCATACAGAGTTGTGATGCATTCTAAAATATCTTGCAGAAATACAGCAAGGTATATAATACGCAAATGCATGCTATTGTTCATAGGCATTCACTACACACATCTTCAGTGCAGTGTGTTGAATCCACATTAAGAGTCATACAGAAACATCAGTAAGCATGCTTCTTTCATAGAGCCTGCTTTTTCCCTTCACTGCAACACAGCCTCTGTTGGCAATGTTAGAAATAGGTGTTTCTTTACAGAGTCGTGTTTCAATTGGAAGTTTTGCCTGTGCAAGGGATGCGGCTTCAGGCTCCAATTACACCACAATAGAACAACTGGTTTAGGGGCAGCTTGAATTAACTCTGCTGTTTGGAAATAGGCTTTTGGGGGACATCTGCTTAACCTCTTTCTAGATGTCTGTCCCAGTAAAAATCTTCAGCATCAGAGGTCTTGCAATTTCTAAGCACAGTTATTTAGTCCCTCTATTGTAATGATTTTTTTTTCCTTGGGATGTAAATAATGAGATAGTAATAGAGGCAACAGAACTTGAGCACAAAAATACAGCTTCAGCCATTCCAGTCAGAAATTAAGTAAAAATCAGAAAAAAAAATGAGATTAAATTTCAACTTTAAGGTAATAAAAGATGGAGATGGAGGTGCCAATGAAATCTGCCGAAACTAAATTTCAGAAGCACAGCTTTCTCATCTTGAAATGTTACACCCATAAAAGCAGCCTATAAAATTAATCTACCTGGAGATTTTCCATGTTAAATCAGCTCAGAAATAACTTTTAAGCACTTATGGTATTATATCTAAAATACATATTCTCCTGTTGTCCATATATCAAAATCCTGTGTATTTTAAAAAATAAGATCCGAGCTGCACTGAAATGTTTGTATTATAAGAAAGAACAGTAATAAAGTATATCACTTTGAGAGATTTGACATTTGTAAGCATTCCCTAAAAAATTTGCATTGGGCTGCAGTATTGGAAGAGCATATTTAAAGGTTCCTAAATTCACTTTTTTTTTTTTTTTTTTTTTCAAGAAAAGTGTACAGAACACAGAAAGGTCACAAAAGGAGGCAAAAAGCTAGTGTATATTTTCAATCTGGATCTGAAAATTAAATTCCTAAAGTGTTATTGTTATCTGTTTTACCAGAAGAGCAATATGACTCATTCATATAAACCCTTTTATTCCATTTGCTTAAGGGAAAAGGACATTCAACATGAGAAAAGTGGTGGAGTAATTTCCACAGAAAACAAAACCCTTACTTCTTTCAGGAAAATAATTTGCTTTTTTCACTTTGCCAGATCTGGAAATAAAGAACATTTAGATAACAGTGTTTGTATTCTAATCAATTTGTCCAAATTAGTTTCTTCTAAAATTTAGTTTGAGCTACATAATAATGTGTAAACTCAGGGCTCTTCTTTCTCTCTCTTTTTTTTTTTTTCCTGCCTAGAAGGCTGTCATAGGCAAAGTAGCAGATACAAGTGGAAAAAATTGTATGAAAAAGGATTCATTTTGGATGCTTCCAAGATTTTTGCCACATTTTTCAGACTCTCAGTTTTCAAATAAAGGTGTATTAGCCATTTCAATTGTGGAGATATTCTTGCCTCTGTAAATCAGTGTATTGTTGCTAGCCAGCCTTGCAGAAATCTGCCTACAGCCAGCCAGACAGAAACAATAGGAGCAACAATTATATGCATTCTTTCCCTTCCTTCCAAAATTAACGTGGTTTTGCGTTAAAATTGAAGGCAATTTTAGTAAAGGATGTGTTAGTGTTTAAAACACTAAGTTAGAATCAAGCAGAGGTTGCATTGCAAAAGCACATATAATTAAAGTGTACAGACTCCTTTTTTTGCTTATACAATGTCAGTTTGGGTTACTTTTATCAACTCTGCATCACAGATCAGTCAGAGGGACAAATGAACTCTGTAAGGAAAGAAATTTGGGATAAGCATTTGGATTTTATCAGGTCTGGATGTTTGTACAAACAAAGTCTTTCAGGCAAGTTGTCAGAGAAGGACAGAAAAAAGCCAGTTTCAGACTAAGTTGCTCCAGTCCAAATCACTGTTAAAGCACTGCATACAGGAAGGGAGCAAGTTCAGGGAATCATGATTAATAAAATAAAGTACATGTTGCTAGAATATCTCTGCGTTTCAGGCCACATTACTGAATTGGAATACCTAATTTTTTTTCTTCTTTTTTTCTCTTAGAACTTTCATGAAAAAACATTTTTCCTTCCTGTTTCAACAGTTTTTAGCTGAGCTTCCTTTACTTCTCTGAAAATCCACCTTAGCTTGAATGAAACACCAGGCTTCCAAATTTAACAACTCTACGAAGGTGGTGTGGCATAGCATGTTGTTAATGTGCTTTATATTGCTGAATCTGGAAACATGTTCGCTCACGTTTCTGACACAATTATCTGCAGAATGGGTTCAGAGGTGGACACTCTCTGAAGTGAAATCAAGGTGCTACAGAATCCTGCAGAATTTATAGAAATACCTCCACAGATTTTGCCAAAAAACCTCAGCAGATTTATATTGGCCCTGCCAATGACTTTCTGTTTAACTTGTAATCAAAACAACTCAAACCCAGTTACTGTTTGCATATCTGCCAAGCCTCTCAATTTCAGCAGTAGGCAGCAGACTCTCAGTAT
>JACDJE010000428.1:117765-222765 GCA_016647715.1 Pavo muticus | reverse complement strand
GGTTTGGTGTTTTACATAAGGTTACCTCCTTCCTCCTGCATACCCTTAGCATATCACTGAATGCATTTATTAAAATATTCTAGCCACCTGTCCATTTGAGCCTGTTTCAGTTAACAGCCAAAAATAAAAGCAGTTTTGTACTTCAGAACACAGAGACCCAGAAATAAGTTTCCATTACTGGTGGCTAATCAAGCAAACTGGGCTTGCTGTCCCTTTAAAAAAAAAAAAAAAAAAAAAAAAAAAGAATGAAGAAGAGAAATTTTAGAAAAGGAAAAATCTGGGAGGAGAAATGCAATTGTTGTTCTTCACCACCTCATTATTTGTAACCAGTGGTATGTAAACCCCATGTTATATCAGAATCAATTCAGATGCTAATACCTGAGCCTTAATTGTATGTGTGAAAGAAAGAAAAGAATGACAATGTTCAAGCATGCTTTATTTTGTTATTTCTGTATCCTCCAAGACGCGCATTCAAAGTTTAAGTAGTAACACATCGCCTGAGTAGATTTATACAGAAACAATCTAATAAATGACATTATAAATATTACATGCAAATCAAAAACCATAGGAAGATGTATTGTACTATAGCTAGATAGAAAATCTGTAATATTATTATTTCTAATTATTTCAGATGAGATATATTCTATAATAACCTTATACATCAAAGTAACTAAAGCATTCAACTCATTCCTATGTTGCTTTACTCAAGTAAAATTTCATTTGAATTCAGACATATAGATTCGAGCTGCTTATGTTTTTCAGTCTTGTATCTGTACAGAAGAAGATGAAGAATGTAGCTATTTTTCTTTAACAATATGTTGAATAAAGATCAAGTATGTCAATTTTAGGACAATCTGCTTCTTTAGTCTAATTGTTAAGTTGCTTTTCCATGGGGACAGATTTTTTCCTGGTCAAGTCTATTCTGTCTGTGATTCAATATATGCTAAGTTCTCATTATGCTAACTGAAGCTATGCATGTAGCTAGATATAAAGCTCACGTCCCTTGTTCAAAGCAGGATATCACTGTGTTTGCAACAGAGTCCTGACATGAGGATTTGCAGACATGGAATGCCCTTCCACCATCTGCCAGAGTACCAAAATCCCACATCCCCGTGTCTCAGTTCATTATGTTCCCATTCCTCCTGCTTTTTCAATCAGGTCACATAGTTCGTATTTATAATGTGGGCTCAGATCAGAGCTCTCCTGAAGTCAATAGAAAGATTCCCTATGGCTGTGACAGTCTCTGGAACAGGCTGTATTTCCCTCAACCCTTCAGACCTCACATTCCTGCAATGCCATGGGAGGCAGTGTCATGAATATTGACCCCATAGTGTAAAAAGCGCTACAAAATTTCCTTCCATGAAGCTTTTTCCCTCTGACTAATATGCAGTTATTGGAAACATAGCAACATTTCAGCACATGCATGACGTGGATGGCTCAATTTCACTCATTTTATCCATGGCAAAGGAGATGTCTATCACTCAGACTGAACTTCTTTCTGTAAATTCAGTTTCATTTACTAGCAATGCAGATGTAAAAATTGCACAGTTTGGGAAGCGTGTATATGTTAACTCAGGAAGATCTTCTTGAAAGCAGAAGTGGGTCAATCACCCAAGTATGGGTGACAGCAGAAGGTGATTAAGCTTTTCTAGCTGGAATGTAAAGTTTGGAGGAGGCAAAGGTGATTCCAACACATTCCACCTTACTTCAGTAGAATATTTGTGCTGTGGGAAGGAGCATGGTGCACAGGTGAACTGGAATTAGTGCTGGACCACATAGGTGGAAGATGCAAAGCCAGGCCTGATCTATCTACAGCACCTCTGGAAAACCATTCCTGTGTTCCCACAAAGGAATTCATCATTAAACCAGCACATATCCAACATGTGCAGAAAAAAATATTGATGCAGATAAAAGCCTATGAGAACATAACACATTCTGCAGCAGCATGATGAAAGGTAACATACATCTAAATGTGCAAAAGATTGCATAACCGAACTGTTTTTTCACTCCCCACAAGTGCAGGATGCTTTTATTAAAAGAAAAGAAAAAGGGTAAAAAAAAAAAAAAAGAAGTAAAAAGTTTCTGACTTTCGTTAACCTTCTCTCATAGTTCAGGTTATTTCTTTAATGCATTTATCTGCTTTAAAATTGTCTCCTTAGCCTCTCAAGGGAAACCAATATAATACACCATCACATTTCTCACAGGAGAAAAAAGAACACTTACTCTTAATAGGTGGCAATTTTGCCAGATGTTATTGACATAGTAAGTGCGAAATTTCAGTGATACTAAATGCAAAGTGCAGCAGATTAAAGAACAATGGAACAAAGTGCAAAATGAAGTTTAAAAAGCAGCAGTGTCAAAGTCAGAGAAAGTGTGAAAAAATTACATTTTAACAACACTATTAAGAACAAGTTTACTAATTACTGTAACTGGCACAAATTTAAAAGTATCTTCCCTTAGACTCGGGAAAGTTTTAAAAAGTGTGATATTTTTTCTTGTCAGCATTTCTTCCTTTCTTTATGCACTGTAGCAGAGACATAACACTGCTGGTACTAAAACAATGACACTTGGAGCTCTTTATCTTCCACTTCTTAACCCTTTCTTACCAAGTAATATTGCAGCAAGTTCTGCTATTTAAGCAGGGTAGTGAACTACAGAAAATGTTTTGATAACTAATACTGAAGGAGTTTAAAATAAAGACTATCGGATTGATTCAGTCATGCTACACACATTCACTCACTCAAAATAATGGAATTTACACACTAAGGATGATGACTTATTAAAAGTTTGGGAAAATCCTGTTTCTCTGCTACCAAAATAAATAAATAAAGAGCATGCACAATTTCCTCATATTCAATTATTCTCTAAAATCCAATAATAAAATATTACAGTTGAGATGTTCATCTCCTATAAATCCGAGAAGCTTCACTGCTTTCAGTGGCATCATGGCAAACCTAAAGAATCCAGTTTTCTGGATTTCATTTATATTCTTTGTATTGTATTGAAAAATAAGACAGGTTTCTCAAATAGCAGCTATACATTGATCCCTGCAGAATCTATTGCAAATATTTTTTATTTAGTCCTCAGCCCTGCTACTGTAGTATATAAGGTCTTCAGTGAGACTTCAGCCAGCAGTAGTACAGTTGACACCTAAGTGAATCTCCATAACAAATCAAATAGTTTCAGGCATTAGAATGACCAGATCTACTTTCACATCCTGGAAATGAAGGCTCATTATAGTGGTGCCTGATGTAGTTCTAAGTTGCTTGCTGACAGGGGACCCAGGTATCTATACCCTCACTGCAGAGATGAGTGGCTCTAGGATGGCAGACAACATCCTTACTAAGCTGATGAGTTTTCTCCCTGAAGTCCCTCAGATTTCAGGGATAATTATTGAGTCAAAATCATCCAACCAACTACCACCACCAAACAATTTCCTTTTTCAGGGTAAATTACCAGTGTCATTCATTTTCTTGGTACTAATTGCCCAGGTAACAGCTCAGGGCCCACAGACAACTCACAGTACTGAATGTTAAAGCTTAATTTCAGCATCTCATAAGTAACACATATAGAAATCACAATTTCAAATACAGCTTTAGTAGGCAATTCCAATCTCCAATTATTGTCTAAGAAAGGTGTTTAATTTAAAGTCCATTTGGGAAAAAAAAAGTAGCAAAGCATCAAGCTTTACTAAAATACTACTACATTCTTCTCTGTGACAAGAGAAAGTTGACTTTGCACAGGATGCAAGTACCTTGCACTAATTATGATTCCATTAGTGGGAGTTCTTCTACCATATCAATGGCTACCCTTTTCATGGAAATCCGATATTATGCAGCTGAATACATCTGCACAGCTTTCTTGGGGCACTTTTCTTTAAAGTGCATTTATCATAGTCATCTATCACCGCTTTTCCACCTATGACTGCACTTGACTCAATCAAATAATTTGTGAACTAGAAATAAAATTGGTTCAACTTCAAAAATTGAGTACTGTACAATTTGATGCAAGGCCTTAGGCTCTACCCACTTAAGGAAGATGCTGCATGGTACATGATTCATTTGCCAAAGGATCTAATTCTTCTTAAAACCAAAACTCAATGTACATGAAATTATATCCTCCAGATCTGCATAACAGCATAAGGGAAAGGGAGGGGGGGGGCGCGGAAGGGAACTGGGATTGTTTCCCAGAAATGTACCTTCTATAGCCTGAGAAAGCAAATATAGACCTCAAAAACTGATGTTCAGTTAATATCATGCAGTTTAATATTAAAAGCATCTATACTAAATGTAAAAAGGATTTAAAATTCCTTTCATCTTATGCTGTGGGTGCTATTAGTTCCCTTCTACAGTGAGATATACACAGTTATAAGTGTTGACTGGTTTGACTTAGAAGTAAGTATCTTAAAGACTATCCAGTTTCAACCCCCTGCCATGGGCAGGGACTAGACCAGGTTGCCAAAGCCCCATCCATCCTGGCCTTGAACACTCCCATGGACACAGGAAAATTTTCTGCAGCAAGGGAAGTTCAGCTGATGGTATTCACCTATTCAGCCTTTAGCCAGAGCTCGTCAGCAGTGAGATGTACTAGTGATGAACTTCAGGTGTGACATTACTGTTACGGTGGTATGCCATGTCTGTAGTAACCAGTAGCTATTGGTTTCACTGTATCAAAACTGAATTAAATTATGATTACCCAAACAACTACAAAATCCTTAAAGGTTACCATTTGTTCTTGCTCCCTGCCTGGGTATCTCCTGGTTATTCCAGATAATAAAATAATTATTCTTCTGGACCTCCCTGCCATTTTTGTGTAACAGCTTTGTCACATCTGGGGCTCCAGGTCAGAACTGGGCCCTGTATTACCACTTTCTATGTACAAATGCAGAGACAGATTCACCCTTAGGCTCAGAAATGGTTTGTACTGGGATTCTGGAGAAAGGTACACAGTGTGCTGGGTGCAGAGAAGGTAGTCCAGTTGGCGAGACTTGAGAAAGAAGACAGCAATACTTTTTCAAGCACTGTCAACAGTTCAACACAACTCAGGATGTCTCTAGCTCAAACAGTTCTTTTTCCTTTTATCTTTCTGAGAAGAGGATAACTATATTTCTATGCTCTATCCTAAAGTGTTTTAAATTTAACTAACAATCATGAAATGCAAAAAGTGTATTTTTTTAATCTTAATAGTCCTTGCTGTAGATCTATGGCCTCAGCTAGATTCTTTACCTAGACACTCCACTATTTCCAGGATTTTAGAACTGCCAATATTATTTCTTTCCTTCTTTTTCAATAAATAGTTGCAAAAAAGATACACCTCCAGAAGTTGTCCCAAAAACAACTAGTGGAAAAAATAGAAGATAGTTTTCATCATTTTCCCATTGTAGGGTTTTTGTTTTGTTTTGTTTTTGTATTTATGATCAATTTTTTTTTGTTGTTGTTTATTTTTGTTTTTTATTTTTTAATGTAATCTTTTGTTAAAAAATGCTACAGCAGGCTATGGTTATCCCTTTTGACAGTTAGATANTTAATTTCAGTAAGTTTGCCAACCATGACTAATGTTGAGCCATGATGTCAGGAAGGGGAAGGGCCTTTATGTGACTTGATATTTTTGTCTTGACATGTTTGTGCTAAAAGATAGTTCACTGTCTGGAGTTTTACCATATTCAATTATTGCTATCAGCTTGTGTATTCAAGGTGTATTCCTAAAAACTACCATTAGAATAATTTGTTCTGCTTCCTCCTTTTAGACTGGCAATAATTACCCACCCATCACCCTGCTCCTTTATCTTATTCTGTAGTTCTCACCAACCAAGTCTCTTTCAGTTCCCTAGGGAGGCTTCATTAGAGCTACATAAACTTTCCTACAGATATATATATATATATATTTTACCTCCTACTGCACTGTTAATAGAACTCCTTGATCTCTCACTAAACTACGGTGGACTTCTGCAAGATAATGCTTAATCTTCTGCTGAACTTAGAGGTACTCTGTAAGTCAATAAAACTGCCTTTTAAAGCTATAACTCCATGAAGAATCATCTCTCTGTTAAGCATTTAGTATGAGGGACTCTATACAGTTTCATTCTACACCATATTCACGTCTTTCTCCTCATTCTTCTGTGCTTCTCAAACTACTTTGGTGACAGCTGAGGTCACAAATTTTGACATGTATTCATTTTTTGCAACTCTGCAGAGAAACTATTGGAGCATCACAGAGTTCTCTCAGTTTGTGGAAAGGAGAGGCAATTCATATTCCAATTCAAACAGTTCAAGAGGTGAATAAACAGCAAATATAGGTGAGAGTACCTTAAGAAACCTTAACAAAAAACTTCTAGAGAAGAAAGCTCAAATACAGTAAACATCCTTCATTCAGTAACGTTTCAGTTTTACGCAAATGAAAGAAAAGCAGTTTCTGATTTTAGCATAGCCAGAGTCATGCAATGTCATTCATTTTCACTCAGTTTCATCTTATGGTGACAAACATCAGACTCTCTTTAGAGATTTCTGTAGTTTGGCACTGACACCACAGAGCACCTTTGTGGCTTTCCCAAATCTGGACCAGTAGGCTCAAACAATGACCTAAATCTACATGAAATCTGACCTTTACCACTAGAATCAATCTCAATTGTTAAAATACTGAGGGTGGTAAGATGTTCATACTACATATGAGCAATGATCAGCACCCGCCTTGTGAAAATTATATTTATATTCTTTTGATGGTTTCAATGGCTATTAGCATTCTCCACAGGAAGCGGACAAGAATTCCAAAGAAAGACTGAATGAAATTTTGGGAATAGACACGTCCAAATTCAACAGTTTCTGCACTTTTGAAAGATACTTATTACTTTTTTCACCTCTCTCGCTGATTACATTATAGCAGAAAAGTCAAGTAAATCACCGAAAATCTAAATAATCACAAAACCTATTCTGATTTTTCTCACCTTTTATTTTACATTCATTTCAAATTCAACAGTAAACTGCTCCCACCACTGGCTAAATGTGCTGCTTTCATACAGTGTACTCTGCTCATGCTCCCATAAACCTCAAAGAGTAAAAAAGAGAAGGAGCAATAACAAGGCTCAGCCTCATACAGTCTGTTCAAATAATCAGCCACACTTGTTTATTCATGTGGGCTAGACATCTAAACTCAGGATGACCTTGATACTTCTAGACTACAACAAGGAGGCAGAACTATTTAAGCCTGCAGTGAACTCCAAAAGAAACCGATTTAAGAATCCATTTTTAGACCCAATTTGAAATTAACGTACAGCTGAATTTCGTATGCATGGACTAAAACATCACGTTTCTACATTTTGCCAGCATGATATGAGGTGATTAATATATGGTAGTGAAAGAGTGTTGCTTTCATGATTATTAGGCTTGTATATCTTTTACAGTCATTACAGCTTTTATACTTTCCAAGTTAGACCTTCCAATCTATCTTTTCTTCCTGAATTTGCATGAAATTGGCACTTTTTCCTAGAACTCCCCATGAAATTAGCACTTTTCTCAAAAGGTCATATGAAATTTTATAATACTGTTTTTGCTGCAATATTATTTACAGCAACAAGTTGCTTTGAATACCTCTTTTTCAGAACACTCATTGACAGATATTTCCATTATGATTGGGAAGTGATAGGCTACAGTAGTAGTTAAAATTTGCCTTCAGTTATTTGCCTGATTTGACATCTGTGTAGTAATCTTTCAACAGGTCATTTCTACATTAAATTTTGTCTAATGTCTGAGGGAGGTAAGAGCAATTTTGAGACAGGAAAGAGAATAATCAGGAAGTTTTTCAAGAATGTATTGAAAATGTCGTAATACTTTGCCTTCAATTGACTTGTATGTAAAACTACATCTGAATTACTAGTGGGAGAGTAAACTTTGGCTGAAGAGACATGTAAAAGTTACCCATTTAAGCCTTTTTATCCATTCTTCAGAATGAGAGACAAAGATTCAGGAGATAAAACAGGAAAATGAACTGCCTGTTACAGCTCTGTGTCACTTTTAGATCTTCACATCTAAACACAAAAACCCGCTCTTCTTCTTTTCCTTGTTTCCAGTCCTGACCAAAGAGATTTATTCTATCTACAGTCTTCGCAGGAAGGAGTCATTCTTTGATGACTGCTCCAAAAATGCTAACAGAAGTTTTTCTCCACTTTTCTACCCCAACCAGCTCATTCCCAGGGAAGTGAAGATGTGAGTAAAATAATATGCTCCAAACTGACCTGCTTTGGTTGTCCTCAAGACTGTATGGCAAGCTCCTGTTCTTGATTCTTCACCTTGCTGCTTCTTGAAAGATCTCACTGAAACTACAGAAGGTAGAGAAACCAACACTTCTAGTGGTCATGTAAGTTGATGCACTGCCAAGAAGTTTTTAAAAAAACTGCCCCTCTGGCAGGCATGCAGGGTGCTCAGTCACCTGAAAAATGGAATAAATTTCCTCAGAGTCAATACTGAAGTGTGACAGAATGGCAAGAATGAGCTGCAGTCTGCTTACACCCTCCCCAAAGCCACATAGCTCTACTGTGACCATCAAGAAACAGAACTTCCTCCCTCAGAGAAAATAGTAGAACATACTGTTTGTCCCAGGAGCTCAAGAGTCAAAGAGTTTGACCAAATTAAAAAAATTAGAGAACTGTTTATTTTATAGGAATCATTTCATTTTAAAGAATATAGCAATAGTAGTATCAGTGGTGACATTTCATATTTAAGAACTCCTAATCATATTCTTGGAAAAGTGTAGAATCCTTGGGAAAAATATAAAGTTGGAAAAGACCTCTAAGATCATTTAGTCTCACTGTCAGATGGATCCTCAATACAAAAAATGAGATCTTACAAAGTAGGAATAAAAAGATAAATGGGACAAGTGACATTATTCTCCAAATGGAAGAGTTGAAGTGTTAAGATTCCTAGAATATGCTCTTCTGCAATATTTAATATTTTTTAAATTTAAACTTAACTCCTAATTTTTTTTATTTTTATGGATCTTTAGATAATTACAAAATGTTTTCTAACTATAAAACCACTGCATACTCCCTATCTTTATTCCCCAATAATGTTCTCAGTTAAGGATTTAAATTGTGCATAGGAACATTATAATACAGTTTGGACTGAATAACTTATTAGAATTCCTATGTTAGTAATGACATGTTCACTCAAATAATATTAAATAAATAAATAAATAAATCTTTAATATTTAGCTTTCTGAATGATTTTATGGTCTCCTCTGAAAATTTTCAAAGTGATTTTTCCTCAAAATCATGAGATGAATATACTGTCAGATTAAACATCTTCTGACTGACATTTTTGTCAAGACAAATCTTACCCTAACTTGCTTTTTTCGGAGTTTTGCAAAGCTTCTACCCATTGAAATAGGCTGCTGTTAGTGGAAGGTGAAAGCCTTCAAAAGCAAAGATTAATGAAATGAAAAAGACAAAGCCTTATAGGTTGAAAGGCAACTCAGGCCAAAATGGTATAACTACCATAGATGAAAGGTGTGAATTTTTAGACTTGTGTTTTATATTTCTAACTTTTAAATGAAACAGGGCATAAGATATGGGAAATAAATTTATGAAAAGGGATGATAGAAGGAAAAATAAAAGGAAAATAGGGAAAAAAAGTAGATAACTGAAGAGGAGGGGTTTGTATTTAAGAGCAATTGAGGAAGAAGTGCAGTGTAATGAGCAATAGACTGGAGGCAGGATTAGTAGAGAAAAGTAATAGAATTTGTTAAACCAATTGACATAGTTAGAAAAGAACAGACAAGCTTTCAGATATGCAAGCCCTTCTTCAGATCAAAAACAGCAGTGAGTACAATGAAACTTCTCAGGTGCTAGATCTCTTATTACCCACCCACAGACAATGTCAAAATCCTGACTGGCAGAGGAGGCAGGGATTAATGATAGGTGACACCATCTGAATTACTCAAAATACTGACACCCAAAAAGTTTAAGATACCACCAAGTTAAGAGATGCTACCAAACTTCTTGATTAAGGACTCAGATTTGGAGAAGGCAGAACTGAAGGTGTGTCCTTCAATTGTTAGCCACCAACTCCTCACTTTCCCTTTAACAGTTTTTGGGAAACAGAACAAATTCCAGCATTCTATTGAGGTATGGATAATGCAACAGCAGCTGCCCTTAGACTGACAGCTGATCCCATAAGCAGAGCAGTACTGTTCTGTTCCTCATTTTGGTGGGAGAGAGAGAAGTGCTCTCATCTAGAACGAGAAGAGCAGCTCCAGCTCCCACATCTACCGAACATGCAGCTTGCATGCTCAACTCTGGAAAGAGTATATGAACAAAGGCATGCCAAGCATAAGAAATGCAATAGGTGGTCAATCCAGCCCATGAAGGAAAAAGCAGAAAAGTGTATTGGAACAAACAACACAAGACAACAAGTACTGTGCTGCAATGTTTCCAGCTTCACTTTGATGTTATTGTTTGGCCATTGCTTTCCCTTAGAATGATGGTATTACCACTGGGTAATTGTTGCCCATGGCTATTCAGATCTTATGCCCAGTGTAGAGTAGTTGCATGTCTGTACATGTATCTATTTGAATAGGGGTTTGTCATGAAGGATGCTGACCACCTGGAGTTCACCTGCATTCACTAGAAGTTCTGGGTTTTCAGCAGCTGTTAGGGCCAGGGCTTGACACAAACAATATCTTTAATAAGGACAACGTCTACCACCAAAACCCATAACCAGTAAGTACTGTCAAGACAATCCTTTCATTTCACTTTAAACTTAAACAGTAATAGCAACGTTAGAATGACAGACTGTTCCCAACTACTATTATTTATTGTGTCAGCTCCTGGAGGACAAGTACATCAAGACCTCTTGTTCTTAGTTTTGTAGATACTAAATAACAGCACCTGTCCTCAAAGCTCTGAAACTAGTAAACTGAAGAACCACCTTAAATAGCTTGATACACATTCCATACGAACTTAAATACCTCGTTCATATCAAGATGCTACAAATTGTAAGATACATTTCATCATGTAGCAAGGTGGACAGATTTACTAAGGTTTCTTGCAGTTTTCCTTCCATATTCAGAACTGGACGTCGTGGAGCTGAGGGAAACCTGCAGGCTGCCATACTTGCTTCTGTTTCTAATGAAAAATATCATACCAAACGGCAATCAAAAGTGTACTAAGGCAAAGAGAAATACATGCAGGGTCTACTTCTGTATTTACATATGCCTGTCCTAAAGATGTATGTTGAGTTGTAGAGACATTAAAGAAAGGAAGACTTTTCTCACAGAGAACAGATATGTGCCTAGAAGAGCCATTCCCAGAGAGTTCTGTGGGAACAAGGATGGTACATCTGGGACAACAGCTATTTCTGTCATCTAAATAAATCCATCGTCTTTCAGAAAAATACATAAAAAAATGGGCCAACATCTCTAAGCACATGGCTGCAAGCCCATTAGCACTGATAATTTTCAGAAATGCTATTCTGAGTGTCTCTCACATTGACATCATTCACTGTATATAATAAAAATCACAATCTTTTCTCTTGGCCAGGCCTACAGCTTTGATAGGTTCTTCGGTTTCTTTCTGTTCACTTTTCCTCCCTCAGGCTGTACCCAAATTCTGCCATTTCTTCTTGAATTACGCCTTCAATAGTCAAATGTTTCTTTCAGACCATAGCTCTAAAGCACTTGTCAGGCTCTTATCTTCTTCTTTTACCCTAATAACCTCCTTCACTACAACTTTTCCTTCTTACATTCCCACATATTCATATCACCTACTTCTCTATACAGTCCCTTACAACTAAGGACCATCTGCCTTCCCTTTAAGTCTGGCCCAACATATCTTTCCAACACCTTAAATCCATCAATCCCTTGATTACGACATTTTAGCTCATTTCCCCCATTTCAGAGCTTATTCTCTGCTTATTTATTCAGGTTGGCCCTTACTGCACCTCCTCCCCACCACCCTGTCAGCAGTTCCAGTTTTGACAGTTGACTCCCTGTTTCTCTGTCAAATTGATAATGGTCTCTTCCTTGCTACTCTTTTTAGCCAAATAGCAAGGCCACTGCCCTATTTTTCTTCTAAAATTCCTTGTCAGTACATTCTTCTGATAAAATGCCTACATGAAAAAGCACAGTGGAGGCTAGTAAGAACACTAGAGTAGAAATGGGGATTGTAAGGCTAGTTTTGCCTAAAGCATTCAGAGCAAAAACTGCAAGTGCTTCTCTTCCTGCCTGTCCACCAGGGCTTTGCAAAGCAAGGTCTGTGCTTAGACACTCATTGCTTCACAAAATCTATCAGCAAGACACACACCACCTAAGCCTTCACCACCACATAGGCCATCAGCTTTGAAACTGAATGGTTTCTAAGTGTGGGCAGAATTTGGCCTGTTTCCTTAATTCAATATGGTCCTGTCAGGATACTTTTACATTAGCAGGGGACAAAAAGAAAAGGAGAAGAAAAATGAAATTGTGGAGAGAGAGTTTAAATCAGGAAAAGTCATTAAAAAGACATCATTAAATATATGGGAATTTAAGCAGCTTTTAACAAAGAATGCAGCTGTAGAGAAAGCCTAACTGTATTTTAAAATCTGACAATTATGTTCTGCTTTATAAATCCTAATCTTTAAAAGACAAGACTACCGTACATTGAGGAAGGCTAGGGAGGATTTTTCATGCAAAGTCAATGACAATCCTAAAATTCAAGGACAGATAAGATGTTCAGTCTTATGTTTATAAAGTGCTATCTATCCACACTTGCATAACATATTTTTGCAGAATCCTAAATCACCTAATAGTGTGATAAAATGTATGTTGGCCCAAGTGCCAGCATCAGAAAGTCGCAATAAATTAAGTTCTGATACAGAAGCATAGCTCTGCTTATTTATCTATGCACAAATACGTGTTTGCATGCATACTGCAAACATGTGACCAAAATCACAAAACAAAAGCAAGCCCCAATTCTACGCATCTGTAAGATGACAAAACTTCCAGCAGTGTAAATATAGAATGAACTGTATATTCCAGAATCCAAGTCCTGCATAAGTGTGCTATGTCCTGCAAGATTCATACTGAGTTTAATTAGAATAGGTACTTAAACAGTAAGTGAATACCGTATAAAACATAGATCCAGAATCAGATATCGATTGCTGCCAGCTTTACCTAAATACTGGCATGGCAAAATTGAAATTATATGGACATAACCTCATATATATACCTCATCAAACTTTGTAACCACTCACACTGTTGAAGTGGTCACCATTAAAAATTTTACAGCTTAATTTTTCCAAATAGCTAGCTTTACTCTGGGTTTTATGATTCTGTGATTAGTGTATTCTGTTTCTTATAAAATTGAAAGCATAATAATTTCCTTTGTTTTCTCTGTTTTAAACTCTGAAGAGTTTCCATGTATCTCCAGCAGCTGTAAAGAACATATTACTGGGGGAACAGAACCTCAATTCACTGAACTCTATATGTAATAACAATTTGTGCTTTTATAACAAAAATAGCTGGGTAAGTCCAGCATTTTCTCCTCATTTATTTATGTTGATATATGACAATCCTGATAAGAAAGAGCTAGACCTGCCGTATTTATAATGAATCATTTCATAATCAAATACTGTATATTAACCTGGTCTCTGGCCAATGCAGCACCTGGCTGCCAAGTTCATAATTACACTGTTCTACAGTGAAGGGTATGAAATAAATTAATTTCATGCCATATTTGGTCTTACTCTAAACTACATTTATTATCTGGCTGGTGTCTGCAACAAAGTTTGCTAATTCAGGTCTTGATTTTCCCTATTTAAATTCTTTTTGATGTCTCTTTGCTTCATATTGTCAAGTCCAATCCATTTTTTATACTTATTTTACATTTTCTCTCTTTGCTTAGTGGTTTTTTGTTTTGTTTTTGTTGTTGTTGTTGTTTTAACTTTCCAGCCTTGCTCCAAATCGTTCTCCAGCCAGAACTCCAAAATATGTATTTTTACCCAGACTCCAAGAAGTCTAAAGCTAAAACCATGAACAAGTTTAATATAAAATTACATTTGGATTGCTGACTTTTATGGCATAACCAGCTGTACTGATACATTACTTATCAATCCCTCATTTTTAATGTCAGACATGTTATGTTAAGCTAGCTTGTTCAAGTAATGGATTTACTGATTAGTTCCTGTTTTGGTCTATAATTGTTCGATGATTTCCTCAATATTAGCTTAACCAAAAAGCTTATATATAATTATTTGCAATATGCTTGACAGAAATACAGAAGCATTCACATGAGAATCACAGCTTAAGTTAATCAATAATGGTTTTATCAAGAGTTTTTATTTATAGCTAATGCAAATATTAAAAAAAAATGTTACAGCCATTAATTATTAGCAGTTTTTTTTTAAAGCACAAACTAAGAGTTGAATAAATGTACTTTAAGACACTTAAAGCCCAGGCATTCTTTTTAAAATGACTAGCTAAAGAGCCCCTTGGGCTGTCTTTTTACTGCTTTTCAAAGCTCTAATAGCACTTTTTCACCAAAGACACACCCCTTGAATCCTCCGAGAGATACAATAGCATAATTGTTCTTTTAGGTTTTAAGGCCTTGACATATCTGTCACTGAAAGAACAGTGAATAATAATACCAGAACTATTTTATGCAAATTCCACTTAGAGGTTTCAAGATTTTTGTGAGACTGATCTTGCCTCCTTGTTGACAGTTTTATTGTCACATTAGCTTTACATGAGAAAGTGGTAAAGTTTTCTTCTTTGTTAAATAATACCCCATTTTAAAATCTTTTAGATAAAGTTAAAAACAAATACAAAAACAATGAGATGGAAACATCAATTTGGAAAGATATCAGAGGAGAAAACAGTAGTCACTTGTAAGATTTTCTCTCACTGGCTTTCATTTTTCAAATTATAAGTCACACTCGTTATAATGTGTAATATGTACAAAATGAATATTTACTTGCATGTATGTGTATATTTACACACACATATAAGGTTATGAATAAAACATACCAGGATGTGTATTCTTAGACTAGTCAATGATGAATGGCTCATATCTCAAGGTCGCAAAGCTACCAAATACTTTCTGTGTGTGTGTACGTATATATATATATATATTTTCATGGGCAGCCAACTGTATACAAACAAAATGCATGCTAATATGTCACAAGTAGTAGATTCAGTTAGCAGAGAGGAAATGAGACAAATTTACGCACATGACCACTATCTAAACATGTTTACATTAATATCTCCTAAAAGATGCTTTTAGGTCAGTCTTGCAAAATCTCCTAAGATGGAGAGATCTGAAGATACCATCTAAGATAGTCACAAATATTCTGTCTGCAGCCTGCTTACTCCAGTGCCAAACAATATCAGTCTCTACATTTTACAAAGAAATTATGCTGCAAAGAAGGATTTTTAATTGCTTCTGCAGTTAAAATGATTCTGCATTTTCCCTCCATACTATCCCATTCAAGAAAGAAGGTAAAGAAATAGCTTTACACTGAACCAGCAGAATCTTTTTACTTACATTTAAAAGTATCATAAAACCACAGAATATCCTGAGTTGAAAGAGATCCATAATGATCATCAAGTCCAGCTCCTGGCACCACACAAGAACACCCAAAAATCAAACCATATGTCTGAGAACATTGATCAAATCCTTCTTGAACTCCAGCAGCTTGGTGCCATGACCCTGGGGAGGCTGTTCCATGCCCACCACCCTCTGGTGAAGAAACTTTTCCTGATATCCAACCTAATCCTCAACATGGCCTCAGAATTCCTCAGATGGTGGCTCCAGAGTCAGGCCAGACCAGACCCAATTCTTGTGACTCAGGGCTAAAGGGCACTAGGATGAGAAGAGGAGCAAGAATGACTGCAGGAAATAGATGTTTAAGAACGGGATAATCACTATGGGTCCACACTCTTCTTGGTGAATGTCTATAGGATGGAAACAGGGGAATTCATTTTTCTTTTAATTCGTGGTCATCTCTGTATATTTGCAGGTAAAGTGGGAAGTTCAACCAGCTCCCAGGGCAAAATCTTTTGTAGTGCATGGACTGAAAGGGTTGGGTTCCCTGTTAGCCCAGATTCTACTGAAAGCAACCTCAGAATGAAATCCAAATTCCCTACAGGACTACAGAAATGAGAATATTCCAGTACAATCCCACTTTTCACCAAGAACTAACCCTGGAACCTACTTCCTGGGAATGGGATAGGGGAAAATTGGAACTGTACTATATGTCTCTTTATTCAGCTCACAAGCAGTGACAAGTCCAAGCATATACAGTTCCTCCACATACAGAAAGGGTAAAGAGAGCATACACAGAATCAAAGAAATTTATGCTCCATAAGTGCATTTGCAATGGGTTTTCCACTTTTACATTTCTCTTCTACATTTATAGCATGCCTCTAATTTGACTGTCTCAAAGCATTGTTTCACCTTATAGATGCTCCTTTGATTGCACAGAGGTGTAGAGCTACCCAGACTGGAGGAAAGATAGACCTGCTCAAGGGCATACTATGAATCCGTATGATTATGAAAATAATCCTGGGATATTTAATATTCATAAGGAGCAAACATGACCTCCAATTTTAAGCTCTTACCTGAAAGCACTCTTACAGAGTAAACTGTACAGAATCATAATACTATAAAAAGTTATTTTGCATAAAGTTGTGCAAAAACTTCTACATTTAATTTAAAATGGATTCATACTATTTTTATACTGAATCCAGCTGCATAAGATCTTAGCACTGAAAGTCATGAAGCACCACATTCAAACGAACTTAGTTTTCCCTTGAGTTAAGCTCTTTATATAGGCACAAATCAGATTCAAATTTACCAGGTTATACTTCATCAGCAAAAATGTGGAGATTCACAGGACTTTTTGCTCTCAGTACCAACACAATTAATACACCTGATCTGCAAAAATCCACATTTTCATTTGTAAAGCAATGGATTGTTATTGACCTGTTTGTGTACCGCTGGTGGTGAACAGCCGTTCACAGAAGTAACTGTAGTAATTGATCAGTACCAAATGTGAGGAACTCAGCACTCTGATAACCCAAGAGATACAGTGATAATGTGACTGCTCCCAGTAAGTGGCAGAATAACATGAAACAAGAAAATTACATATTGAACAAATGGAAAGATCACTTGAGATTTTTTCTCCCCTCACTAAGTTGCTCATCAAGGAGTTCAAATGATTCACAAGACAACTACAGCACCACAGCTCCCACCACCTCAACAAGGCCCATCCTGGACTGTTGGATCCTCCACGGCTGATAGTTTTAACACAAAGACTGTGGGGAAAGGAAAGCCCTTTGAGCACAGATCTGATCAAAACTAAGTAATGTGGTTTTGCAAAGTCTGCAACCATCACATTGTAAGATACTTTATGATGTGCATGAAACATGACAATCCTGAGTAAGGAATGCTCCCTTTAGGCATCAGGAGAGGACAGATGGAGCAAAGCCCCCAGTTTGATCTGGCCACTAGAACGAATACTGACAGTGTATTTCACAGGTTCTTTGAATACAAGTGCCTCAAAAATTAGGCATGTGGGAGGAAAGTTAAGGATACAGGAAGGACATGCTGATTCCTCATGCCTGGAAGCCTGTAACTTAGGGCTGCATCACCTGGCTCCAGTTGGGAGCAGAGCAGCAAGGAGCAGTCAGGACAGCATCAGCCCTGGGCATTGGGAACCACCACGGGGACACAGAAAGGACAAGACATAGGCCCATATGTGGGCCTGGCTTAGCAGGGCCCATTGCCAAGCAGAGCAGGACTGCGGGGAACTGGAGACCAGTGCTGCTGCAGCCTTGCTGGGTCAGCGACTGATGGCTGTAATGGGGTCCTGGGCTGTAGGCAGGGTGGGGAGAGCCCTGGGGCCATGAGTATCAGTGCTCGGGGGGGGGGGGGGGGGAAGAGTTCTGAGTCAGCTGTAGATTTTAAGTGGAAAATAACCATCGCTGAGCAAAATACATAGACAAGACCTTAAATCCCAGTGGGGATGCAGAGTAGAATTCAGGAGGTGACTTTTGTTTCAGGCAGTACATCTGTGTGATCCATAAAGGAGCTCTTTTAAATTACTACTATTATTACTATATTCTGCATTTGGACAAGCAGTAATATCAAAACCCATACTTCAGGGCTTCAGATGGTCAGGAAAGATTTATTTCTCCTAAACGCACAAGTACTCTGCAGCAGGAGAGAACTGCCTTGTTCTGAATCAGCACAGGCTGGCTGACAGCAGACAAGCACACTAGATAATATATATATACGGTGAATTTTTATTTACAGATGCCTGATTGATAAAGCTTTCTTTACTATGAGGCTCAAACTAGTAGGGATACCAGGAATTTCCTGCATTTTCCTGCAACCTGGAGTAGGTTTAATTTCCTGGAACCTCCTGTGATCATCTCACTTCTTCCAGCTCTTCCCCTTCCCAGAGACTCAGGTACCAGAGCACGGTGGTTTTTCCAGTTCTGTGCCTGTTGAACACAGAATTAGGACCTAGGAGATTAGTTGCTTGACTTTAAATTGAACTTCTGGGATACTCACGATAATCCAAATAATACTGACCTAACACTCAATGAAGCTTCATTCAAAACAGGTCATATTCTTAACACTTCGGCTGTTTGAATTTTAAGATAGATTTAATATCTATTGAACTAATATCTAATTAGTATCTACTTAATTCAAAACAATGGATTAAATTCTTATTAGATTCAAACTGATAGCTGATCTAATACCAATTTTTGTCAGGCATCGTATGTATGTCATGGTATAAACATAATTTCAACTGGTTCATCTGCTCCCTGAACTAAAAATGGTTTCCTAAATCATCCAGGAATTTGTTCATGGTAAGGCTGCAACACAGTTATAAACAAAGAAGAGAATGTGTGTTTTCAGTATAACTTTAGAAATCAAACAAAGTTTTGCTGTTGTTGGTAGGTTTTTTTTTAGGCCACATGAGTCACGAAGGAAAATATATATATTCTTAAATACAAAGATATTTTTACTGTTCTACTTGTTAGACTATCCCTTCATTCAGTGGGTCCCATCCTGCATTCCCTGCACGTTCTCAAGCATCAGCTCTAAACTGAGATCATTTCACCTTTATATCTCCATGTATGCAGCTGAAACTTGTCTGGCTACAAAAGCTTATTCTCCTGCTGATTTAGTATGTACAATTAGATATCTACATCCAAAACACACCTTTCCACAAATCCAACCCACTGAATAAAACTCATTATCTTACAACATTTCTATCGACAAAGGTTATGCTTTTCTGAGCTATATTAATCTCTTTGTCTAAACATCACCAGCTTAATTGGTTTAGATCAGAGCTACACTGTTTTGAGTAAAAGGATGTGATTAATGTGAACTAAATACGACTGGATCAGCTCTGCATCACTCTACAGTATACACAAACCTATTGTCATCAGAGCTGCGAGAGTGCTTGGGAAAACCCAGCCTTGGTAAGAAAATTCCTTGCAAAAAATACCAAAGCAGGTGAGCAGATGAAAAGTATCTTGTCTGTGCTGAAGACCTTCTATCAAAGGAGATGAGCCAAGATAGTTTTCACCAGTAAGGAGGGCAAGCTATGACATGAATGGTTATGTTTCACATTTGGCCAGGAGGGGTGGAATAAATAAGTAACTAAGAAGAATATCTAAAAGCTTCCACGCATATTTAAAAGCTGTCCTGAAATTGAGAGATTGTGTCCAGGAGAGATGGACAGAGCCTGGGGAACTGAAAAGAGTGAGGAGGAGAGTAGTCTTGTCCTGCAAGAAGTCCATGAGCCCATCTCTCACCTAACAAAGAGGCAGAAAACAGCTCTGCCCTGCCTTTACAGTGCTCAACTCCATCTCTGGACTTCAGAGCCTGATACAACATCGATTGCCAAAGACAGGGATAACCACTGTTATCTCTTATCCTGGCTAAGGCAAGGATTTTTTCCTTACTACCTTTTGTCTGCTTCCAACAAATTTTGCATGTATTCTTTTCCATCTCCTATTGCTATTCTTTTTTCTCAGTCTTAAACTTTTTACATTTTCTGAAAGCTTCCAAAAAGTAGATCTTCACAATTCCATTTTATTCTCATATACTTTCTCTCAGTTACAGGCAGAGTTCAATCTAGTCTTCCACTGTTTTTCATTTGCCCCATTCTAACATATTGACAAGTTGCTTATTGCCATGTCCTTACCTTTCTTATTTAGATTCTCTTCTAACACACCTTCTAATGCTCAAATTCTGGAATATGCCATCAGCTAAAATGCTAGTCTCCATATCATCAATGCAGTGTAATAAAGAGTAAGTTTTGCTGGATAGTTCAGGATTTTGATAAGCTGAAATAATAAAAATAAGCAGCTTTTAATGTCTATTATGGCTTGACATGAAAATAAAATTAATTTTGTGGATAGTGTCTGATTGTAAGAGTCAATTGTCCTAAAGTGGGCCAATGCTCAAAAACAAAAGTTCCTTCTAATCTGGGTGTGGGAAAAGTGGTAACGTTTAGACTTCCACAGTGTCCAATGCTCTGCACTGGCCAACCGTGTTATGTCGGTCTCTTCATTGTATGAAGGCCAAAATCTAACTTTAAGAAAAATAATTTAAGAAAATAATCACACAAATGTATGCGAAAGTGCATAAAAGCATCCTTGACAGAAGAAAGATGTAAATCACAACACTTATAACTTATTTCATTTCTTTTCTCCTCCCTTTATATTTCTAAAGCATAAAAAGAAAAATAATAATAAAAAAAATAAAACAAAACACACACAAAAAAGAACCTGGCATAGTTATCATTCATGTTGATGTCAACAGCCCTACATAGACAGGTAACAGGAAAATACCACCCCAGGGATTCTATTCATGGTGCACAGCAGGGCCCTGTCTGTAATTACTGTGGCCTAGTTATTTCTCAGGGAAAAAAGTCCAGCACCAAATCTTTTTTTTTTTTTCTTAATAGGTGAAGTTGAACCTAAAGCACTGTAATTTTAATCAAATTTTTCCCATCTGCGTGTAGTGTCTCTAAGAAGTTGAAGATTTAAGTGTATGTTATAGGGTTTGCTGAATAGTCGCAGCAGGGGGAGAAAGGGCAGAGTGATGGTAATTATGTTACACTTAAAGGTATTTCTGTTGCCAAGAAAGGGGGAGTTTGTGGGGTTTTTGTGGTTTTTTTTTGTTGTTGTTGTTTGGGTTTTTTTTTTTTCCCTTTCTCTCTGTCTCTTTTCCCCCTTTCCCTACTGAGGGTTAAGATGATGTCATGGACAGAAAGGAAATACTGCAATGGAATAGAAGGCAAAGCCAGAGTGAAGAGGCAACACAATAAAGTGACAGTTTATAATATGTCCATGAATTGTTTAAATAATAAAAGGCTTCAAAACAGATGATGAGAGAGTGTTTCCTGCATTGCTTCTCCTCCCCGGTGAAGTTTCATAGATAGAAACACTAAGTAGCAGCTTACAGCGAACAAGTTACCTTTAATATCTTTGATTTCTAATTGCTCATCCTTATTTATAAGGATTCTATGGAGTTTGTATTTTAAGTCTATCATTTGTGCTATTTAATTCAGACTGTACAATATTGGAGTTATGGGAAAATTTAAACAGGAGAAGGATCAGACTTCTATATGAGATGCTTCACTCTAGCAAAAACTTGGCCATAAAAGACTATTAAGGAAACATGTCCTTTAGCATTTTTAGAAGTGAAGTCAAGGCATTGACAGACAATACAAAAAATAAAAAATCAAAAATTCAGAGAATAGCTCATTCAGCAGTTACAGTTTTAGAACAACAACATACTTAAAATCTAACTTGTGCTTACTTGTATTCTTAACGTACAAATGAGCTCTAGCAAAATATCAGGTTGTTTCTGTAAGTTATAGTTTCCTGTTTTAATCTCTTGCCACTCTGGTTTCTAGATGGCACCAGGAAAACAAGGTTGATGCTCTGTGCTCACAGTTGTGCATAACTGAAGTACTTTTTCCCACTGGTTAGGTTACAAGTGTGTTTGGGCAGCCAGCCTGCAGCTCTAGAGAAAATCAAGTGCCAACTCCCATTCCCACAGCTCGTCCCATTAGCAAGAGGGTGGCTGTGACCATGCAGAGGCTGGTATTAATCAAATAACTGGATATTTTAAATGCTCTGTCATAATAACAGAAACTGTAGTTATGATAAGTGTCTTAACATATTCACTTCCAAAGCAAGTATGGTAAGATTCTGTATTTTCCCAAAGCAGACAAACGATTAATCCCCAAGTTATTGACTGATAAACTCCAATACCACAGACACACTAGTGGTTCTATGTCCTATCTCTTGGATAGGGTACAGTTTGAAATGCCATTACCAGCTCCTATGTCCACGGTCTTTGAGTTCCCATGTGTACCTGCCTGGACATGCTCTCATTAATGTTAGATCAAAATAAATTACTAGACAGAAATCATGACATGAACAAACTACATATACTGAATCTGTTGTTTCTCCCAGGCTACAAACTTTCAGGACATGAAGGAAGGTGTGTCCACCTAAACTGTGATAAGAAATCAAAGTTCAAAAGCACAGTACATCTAGATACGTGGTCAGTACTACTCATCTCCAGACATGTTGGGAGGAATAAAAATATAAAAAATAAAATAGGGACATTTCTAACAAAAAGAGAAAATCTTCCTTTCACTGAAATTATATTTGTTGGGTCTCATTATAATCTCACAAATTAAAGTATCATTTACAAATTTGATATTGCACTAAAGTGAAGAAAGAACATGAAAAAGTAGCTTCACTTCTTCAATGCAAGCTTCAGGTCATTTAAACAGTTTTCAGTTCAAAATCACGATTATCACTGCACATCGACCTCTCTGCCCTTTGTATATGTATATTCTCAATTGCTCTTAATTTATACAAATATTTTTAATTATCACATGATTAATAACACAGCAGAGCTACATACATAGATGCAGTTCTATGTAGCAAGCATACAAATACAGCAATTTCAAAATTCATCCTAGTTGATGTTTCTAAAATAGTCACTTATTCAAGACAGAGAAATACATGATAATGTAACATTAAGATAGTCAATTTAAGAATGAAGTAATGCAAAAGTTAACAGTTTAAAGTAGCAGTTATTCAATGTCAATATCTTCTGATTTTATTTTATCCATAAATATTAATAATAAGGTACCTGTCCAATGAGAAAAGCTGGACTGAAAAATGCTATCTATCAGATAGCTGATATAAGTGGTTTTAAGAATCTAATCCTTTTCATTTCCTGATCTTAATTTTAATATAATTATTTACTTAGTATAATATCACCATGGGGTTTTTCATTTTCCAATCATTGTTTAAAATAAAGTATATGAAATTGGGAAATGAAGAAAGAATGAGAGCTGTCTTCTTGAAGACACAGAAATAATTCTGGGGCTACATGTCTGCAACTGTCTGTAAAAATTGTGCAGGTTTTGATACAATATTATTCCACAAATATTGAAACAAGATGATCATTGTGGTCCCTTTCAACCCAGGCCATTCTATGATTCTATGAACTGGCCTAATTATATATATGTGGACTCTTAGAACAGTACTTACTGCTCAGATTTTACAATTTTTTGTGACACTCATTGGAGTAAAAAACATTCACTGGAGTCTTAGAGAAGGGTTTGATGGTGGCTATTGTTCATTTTTTAGAGTTTGAAGAGCAACAGTTAGAACAAAAGAGCCTCTGGCAATTGGAGACAAAGACAAGCTGAAATCCTTCTGTCGCAAATAAGACATCTCAATCTTATCACCCTAAATAAAAAATAAAGAAAACAGGCAAAGCATACATGCATCTCATTCTCCTCTCCAACTCTGACTGAGGAATGGACTGATGTGTCACGAGGCAAAAGAGAATAAAATCTCTTGGTGTGTGTGCTGACTATTGCCTGGTGTAGAGAAGTCAGAGGGAAGTCAAAGGAGACCTATATTTTTCCTGAACTGCATCTCAGGTTTTCTCTCAGCTACCCTTTCTGGATGTTCCTTGTAACTTTACCCTGATCAGAACATTTTGAATGAAGGCTGAAGAAAATCAAGATGAATTTTCTGCAGCAAGTGTAAATGGCACATTCCAAAGCATATTGGAAGACTTTGGGGTTTAGGCTTAGTTTAGGTTCACTTTTGGCTTAGTCTAATTGGTTGCTTTTTGTATTTTTCAAAATACCTGTAGTGGTCTAGATCACTATGATTTTAGAACAAAGAAATAGCAGTTGTTTTGCTGCTGCAGTTGTTTTGTTTTGTTTATTAGTAAGTTGCTCACTTTTTTAAATGTAGAGATGGTAAGGGATGAAACACTCTGATGTTTAATTTAACACTGAAGGCAACAGGAGAATTCTCATTCTACATGCCAGCTTAATATTGTTTTTTATTTTCTCATGGACCCTTATAGTTATAATAGGACTCCTATCCTGTTGAATCAATTTACAATTAATATAGTTGTAACTTGCTGCTTGCCTTCCATATTCTGTAACTTGCTTTTCTCGCATGCCCTCAATAAATACAAGTGAAAATATATTAGTGTCTAGGGGAATAGAATTTCCCAATTGAGTTTTAATGTGGTGGATTGCTTTACAGAAACTTGCAAACAGCCTATAAGAAAGTTAGAGGACAGAAGCAAATATGCATTAAATATAATATAATCTGCCTAAGTTGTATTTCCTGCCCTGTGTATTTCAGAGATCACATCTCCCACCCTCTGAGTTTCTGTCAGCAATCAACACCATTTACAACACATGCTGTATAGAGAAAAATTACATTACAATGATAGTTGATCTCTGTTATGACATGTATCTTCATGGCTACAGAGGGGAGAGAAATCATCACTGAAATAGCCATGAGTGATACATCTGTCTTTCCTCATAAGAAGTGTCATAATAGATATTGGCCCTCATGTACTAGCTATTTACAAAACCATTGTTCTTCAGAAAATAAAGTTATTTGTAAAGTCTAAGAAAATTAAATCAAAGAAAAATAACAAGAAAGTTTCAAATTCTGTACAATTTAAGGAAGTCTGAATTATTGGATTACATAGGCATACTCAAACCTATGTCTAAACATTAGTGCATGATGGCATATTATTGCATACATACTTACGTACATGCTACTTGCAATATACATTGTTGTACTGAAACTGAAATAATCTTTATCTCTCCAACTGTACAGTAAGGGCTGCTCTAGAATCTGCCTTTGCCTTGGTCAAACCTCGTTATGAGAATTTCAACCCATGGCTTTTAAGGTCAGAAGGGAATAACTAAAAATCTTGAGCTCCTAGCTTGACCTGTATAACACAAGCCACAGAATTTTATCAAATAGGTCTTGCAGGATTATTCTCTTAAGTAAGTTAAGTAAGTTAACTTTATTGAGTTTAGTAAGTCTAAGGAGCAGAAAGATTTAGAGGTGAAGGATTATTGTCATCCCCTGGCTAAACTCCCTATACAGAAAATTGCTCAGAAACTTGTCAAATTAAGCAGGTATTTATGTTTTTCATTGGATCTGGACTAAATCTGTTACAGATTGCGGTGGATTTATGAAACCATAGTGCTCATTTATAAAGCTTCTTCCCTTTAAAACACAGTGAATTTTGTTATCTGTCTGAGAAAGTCATGATTCCACTAAAACAAATTCAAGTTTTTCATGTTCTTAGGGAATTCATTGGTACACCTTGTAACTCATCATGAAATGCTGCCTAAAATGACAGGCAAGTCTCAAAACACTGTACACTTGCTGGGCTTCGTTTTCATTAGGAATAATGATATATGATATTTTTATTTCATTTGCACTCCGAGATACTGTTTTCACCATAAGATACAAATTACAATAAGCTGAAATACTTGCTTTTCAAGTTGTAAAACTATGGAAGCTACTATAAGGTAAACTAAAAAAAAAACCATGGATGTTCAGATTTTATTAATTGCTAACTCCTACAACTTATTAACATAAATCTCTTGTTTTCTGATAAAATATCCAAAAATTTTCTTTGAACTATTCTATTCCCCTTTAAATATACATAAATATTATCATTTTATATTAAATATACAAGTGCATATAAATATTTAAATAAATTTTGTAGTTTAATATTTACATAAGTAACTAGCCACTTGAAATACATTTACAGGTCTAACTATTCTTTTTCTAGACAGAATATAAAAGTAACTTTGAGCAAGTTACTTCATGGTTCATTGTACATAAGAAAAAAATTTAAGTGTATATCACTTGCTTACATTACTGAAATTAATAACTCTTTCTTCTGTCCTCGCCCCAAAATATAACCCAAGTCATTAATCTTTCTAGAAAATTTGAGCGTTTTTACTTCTCACTTCAGTAGGATTCTAAGAAAAACATGACACAAACTCAATAAGTTACCTTTTCTAATCACCTCAAATTGTTTTTGCACCTTGTCTTGTTTAAGCATTTTGATCTATACCCTTTACAACAGCACGCCATAGCAAACCACTGTACACAGAAAAAAAGGAAACGTTTGGGTTAGGAGGCACTTAAAATATACCTGTGATATTACATTATGTCAGTCTGATTCTTAGTCTGTGGTGTGTATTATTGGTTAATTAAGGCATGGAAAATAATGTATATGAAAATATATGTCTTCTTTACTTCCAATGAAATAAAAATTTCAAATCAAAAGCATCTGTCTTTTTTCGTTTATATGTCAAAATGTAATTGGCTATGGTTGGGGTTTGTTGCCTTTATTACTTTTAATAGCTGTACAGCCACTGATTGCCCAAGCTGATGGTTAATTTAATTTCTGTCAATACAATATTGGGGCTGTCTGCATATTCAGGCCATGATTAACTGCAGCAGAGTCCATAACAGTAGTGTTATTATTACTGCATTTAACTACCTCTCGGGAGAAGACAAATTAAATTATGATGAAAATGCTGTTGATTATCATTACGGACTTATTTGTAGAGCACAATTACTGATCTGTTGTAAAATAAATCAAATTTTTTATCATCTTGGTATAAATTAAATGTAATGTAGGCGAATGGAGAGTGGTTACTGAAAGAGTTCAGGCAGTTTTGTATAAGTCAACCAAGCACTGAATTAAAATAATAATCACAGATGAACATGATATTATATTTTAATAACAAGCTACTTCATGACCAAGTGTGTCTCATAGATTATGGGACTACAACAATAAAAAAAAGCAAACTTAAAATGCTTTATGCACTGATGACTTCAACAAAAGGTTGAGGTTACATATAAATTATTTTACAGTGTTTCTTCTACACAAACCGGAATCATAGTTCAAGTAACCAATTTAAGGCACCACTTAAAAATATAATTACCCTGATAGCTTACAGATGACAGTCCTTTAACTTTCCTCCTCCCTCTGATATACCTAACTCTGCCACACTATATTAGCACCTTACAGCATGTGGTGTTTTACTGATAACTTCAGAGAAAACAAAATATGTGCAACATATTTGCACAGATACAACTATACTGAGAGCTCACTAGTTAAATGCTCCTTAACCCTCCCCTACTATAGGAAGAGATAGACAGTGATTTACTGTTTCACAAAGAAAAAGGGGAGCAGATATGAGTCTTATTTTACACTTTCCATGGATAAAGGATCCAACTTTTGTCAATTTTCCCCAGACTATCAACAGTGTTGGGAAACTAACGGGAGGTAATGCAAGAGAGGCATAAGTAGAAAGAAAATGCCCCAACTTTCTATCCACCTCAGTGAGCAGATTTCAACCTGAACCTATCTCTCACGGGATTCCTTCCTCAGACTGCATGTAAGTTGCATCTAAATCAGTTTCAACAAAATTGTAACAATTAACATTAGCTAGGGACTCATATCACCATATTTTCCTTACAAATCATACCCAAATCAACTATTCCTCCACAACCTCTGATGCAAAATAGGCCTTATTAACTACATTTTATTGCAGCACCTTACACAGAAAGGATCTCCTCAGCAGCCATGGTTATTTTGCCTATGAAGAATCCACATAATAAAGGCCAAGGGTAAGCCATTTCAATAGGTAGCCATCAATATTTAGTTACTGAATTCTACTTTTAATTTTGCCAAACATTAGTACTTTGGGCTACAATCATCTACACTTTCTACCTCAGAGCTACCTCTTCTCTATTCTCCCTGTAGCTTCAGCTGGAACCACTCAGTCACTCCCACAAATGATCTAAACGTGTAGTATCAGTGCTTGAACCCTACAGTTCCTGACATGCCAACTCCACTGAGTTTTTCTTCCCAGCACACTGAGCTCTTAACTGTACCGGGCTGTGCCCAGAGCTTTATGGCACTCCTGATATGCTAATCACATCCATTATACTCTAAGCCTTGCAAAAACTCATACACAGCTCCAGAGTATACAAGTAAATTATTTCTGTAAAACACCCTTTGGCCTAGCAAAAATATGATGGGCAGTGAGCCACAAGTTCTAGCTGCATCTCTTCATTTGATGTTAATAATTCTGTGCACTACATAACCCTTATTATGCAGCAAGGCCTCATTAAGAACGAGACAAGTATCATTTGCAATATTTTGCAGATGGATTAACTCAGGAGCTGTCATTTGTGGTGCAGCAGAAATCAAACCCAAGGTTTTTAACGGAGCAGACCCAAGATGCACGCACTTAGCCAAGCTACATCTCAATGCTATGTGTTTGGCCATGCTCTGCACAGTTACAAAACTGCATTTCCACACAAACTCAGAAGCTAAACCAAGAAATCTTGATACTGCTAATAAATTCATGAACACTAGCATGATTTTGCATGAAAGCAGTGTTCTTTGTTTCCTCTTGCATAAAGATATAAAGAATGCCATACAAAATTCCTTCTTTCAGTAAAACAGTAATAAAAGTAATTCGGAGAAGTGTCTTAATCAGAATATCAAAGGATCTAAAAAGTGAAACTTCTCAGACCTTTTTTTGCTTTCTTATGCAAAACATAAAACTGTGAATGAGGAACAAGATCACTAGGTTGAAATCTAGAAAAGTTGAGCTCTGTTCCTCAATCTGCTGCAGACTTCCTTTGGTCATGGCAAGGTATCCCTATCATAATTCAAACTCTTCTTGCTATTATTTGCATTAAAAACGCCTCTTTATATTCCTACCTTCCTTCAGCTTGCTTTGCTGGACAGAAAAACTTACTTTTAGGATCATTTAAATTGAGAATGTGTCACATAGCCCGTCCTTTTAAACCATGGAAATTAGTATCACAGCCATCCACAGAACTGCATATAACCAAAAGGCTTTAAAAAAAAAAAAAAAAAAAAAAAAAAAAAAACTTTTACCATTAGCTTTACAGTACATGAAATTATACTATGCACTTCACACTAGAGTAGGAAGGAACGGGCCCTGCCACATAAGAGTTTATAATATAATTTCAAGTGTGAGACAAAACAGGGTTAGCAAAACCAGAAGAAGGGCAAGTTTTTAGCCATACTTTGAGGAAGGCAAGATATACCCCAGAAGGAAATAGAAAATGTGCAGATATAATCTATGCTTAAAATATTCTCACAATCCATTATGAAAAAGGGTGATAGACACTGAATGAAAAGAAGTTGCTAGCAAGCTCTCCACGATATGCGAGGAAAACACTTTTGTTCAGTTTATGCTAGCAGCCAAATGGTTTTCAGTTCTTGGTGTAGGTCTCACTGTTGACTAGTGTTCTTGCTTTAAATATAAGGAAATGCAGAAAACCTATCCTGGAAAGCATTAACAGAACATGGGAACAGAATTATCACGTGCAGTCCCAGGCTTCCTAAGTACACAAATAGATAGAAAACCCAGGCTAACCAATAACAGCATTTATTTTTTAAATCATTGTTTTTGTTCACATACTGCTTCCCTCACCCTGACATTGTGGTCTCTGCTACAACAGAGGTAAACTGAAGCTACACTGAATTCAAGGGCTTTTTTAAAAAAAGCAATAGATTTCTATGTATGTAGGTATTGTCCTGCTAGTTCTACCATTTAAACTTCTTGGTGTCCACTTCCAATGCAGTGAATTAACACAAAATTGGCCAAAATCTGATAATAGAAAAAGCAAAAAAATGGAAAGCAGGCATGCAAAAGAAAATGAACTCAATACAGACTTTTATGTTTTTGAAGAGGTAATCAACATGAAATTTGTAGACATAGGGATAAGTAAGTATATATCACTATTAATATTACACTTGATTAAAGATAATAAATACCCATAAAAAGCAAACAAGACTGCAGCAAATAATACCAATATCTTCTTTTAATAATGAATGTTTTGCCTGAAATAGCTACATTATTTCAATAGCTATGTTAGATATGGGTGAAATGCAATCCATGCCAGGGGAGCGCTGAAGGTATCCCAATACAGTAGTAGAGGGCACTGAGCTTATTTGATGTGACACACTCCATTCATCTTCATGAAAGTTTCAAACTCATGAGATACAAACTGATGTCTGTCGTCATTTACTGGCAAACTACAAGGTGTGAACACTTCACATATCTCCTTCACAAACATGGAGCAAGATGATAGCTTTAACGGAACTGATGGATGATGTCCTTACAGCCAGGGGAAGGAGACTCACTTCACCACTGACACTGTGGGATCCATCAGCTGTCTTAAATAAAAAAGGATCATGGGGTAGTACCAGAGCACAGACAACAACACTGAAACTCCATTCACTCCTCAGTAACAAAGTCCATGTGGTTTGCTGACTGCTCACAAGATGGTATATGTGTTCAGAGATGAACTGTCCTTCCATACATGATTATATCTCATGACTAGGTCTTCTATAAATGATTAATGTATTGATATAAAATTAGTCACGTTATGGTATGATTATGAACTATCCCTCCATCAAGAATTTGCTACAATAGGTAGACCTTTCCCAGAACACACACAAGGAAAAAAAAACTACTGGAAGAACAGAGAAACTCAGTTTGCCATTTACCTCCATGTAAAACTTACCTAACATGCACACTTTTAACTTCTTACATTGGTTGGAAGCAAGAATCTTGAATTCAACTTGGTTAAGAAAAAGCTACAAGTTATAACACTAATGAACTGTCAAATCTATATATCTCTGGTTATCAAAGCAGAGCCATCCAGAAATCCTACCACATCTTGTTCAGCCTCAGGACAGACTTTAAGCATGATCTTTAGAAATATTTAGAAAAAAACATACATCATCTTTACCTTGCTGTGTTAGCTTTCCTTTGGACCTCAGCATACTCACATACAGCTTTCTTAATTATAGCTTAACAGCTTTCTTCCACGTTATAATGAACAGTATCACAGAATGTAGGTAGATGATAGTGTAATACATGGCACACTGACAGAACTCAAAGCAACTGCTAAGGAAGGGTAGAATTACCCATATTTCACTGACCAGTAACATGAAGCACAGAGAGGCAATGGCTTTCCTGGACTTATACCATGCCACTGTGTCTCAAAATGTGGAGTAAATGAGACGTTACCATAAAAATTCGCTCTAATAATGAGTTTGATTAAACCCCAAATCATGCTAAGACACTGGTTTCACAACAGTATTTTAAAAGCAATTACATCCAGTTCAATAATACTGGGATAGGTTGAGTATTTTGTTTTATTGATTCTAATTAGAAATACATGCTTCATTTATCATGAAACCCTCTATAGGAGATCAGGATGCACAAGAGAGTTCAATTTGACCTCACTACATGTGTAGGATGGGAATAACTACTTTACTATAAATTAAATTCAGCCCTTCAGCAGGGTAGAACAAATACTGATCATAGGAATGCGTAAAAGACAGTTATATTACTTACTCAATATGTGACTTTTAGATTCCTGTTCTTCCATTCTTTTTAGGAAATATTTTGATCCACCTGCTAGATTGCATTTTTGTTTTACATCTGATACCTCCATGCTACCTGTTATAAAGAGGATTCTGCTTTTCCAGTGTGACTTTATAAAAGCCACTCAAATGTCTCCATTTGATAAATCAATAACAAGATTGGTGTAATTCTGTTGGACTAATAGCTCTAGACTCAGTTATATATGGCAAATAAGTTAATAATGCCTGTAAAACTTCTTGTTTAAACAGTATTTTATGCTACTCTGGGAAACCAAACACTTAACCACTTACCCAATGAGAAAGTATCTGTTCAATCTGGTAAAATAATCATATAGCCTTTATAGCATATCTTATGTCCTACGCAGCTAATTAAAAAGACTGTCTCTGTAAAACACATGAGCTAACCTGAAGCCTACCCTTGCAATTGTGATACTTTAGACAATTAAATTATATTCTCGGGTGTGCTCTTTAAGACCTTTTGAATATTTGTGCCAGATTAACTTATCTGTTTGTCACAAACTGGAACTGATATGTCATTTACGTTACAAGAGCAACTGCTAAGAAAAAAAAATCATTCAGATAAAACATTCATTTTACCTTATTTTTTCCACAAAGGGAAATATTTTTGTTAATATACAATCATTTATCAGGCTCCAAATAATAAAATATTCTGTTGCAAATTTGTATACATGCAGCTACCAAAGCCTTTGTACAGTGTAGACCATTTGTTTTGCTAGTACAGTTTTGATCCTGTGTTTTGGATTTATAGCAACTTCAAGAAATTATTAAAAATAAGAAATTTTAAGTTATTAAAAACAAAACAGTCACACCTCGTACCTAGCAAATCAAAAGCATGCAAAACGTCTACCTGAGAGAGATTGTAAGGCAAACATAAAACTTGTTTCAAGATCACATTATAGCAATAACAACTTGTCCACCTTTATAGGCACTACACCAAAAAATCCAAAAGCACATATCAATCCAAATGTTTTCGGCCCCCTTTGGTGATGAAAAACTTGAGCTCCCCAAATCTAACACCATGGTCTGTCAGGTGGCAGTACTATCAGGAAGATATCCTGACATCTTCAGATACACTTTAAAACTATATTCAACATGTTACATCAACTCCGCATGTGTCTTAAAACAGGTGACCCTGATTCTTGCTTTTACCAAAACAGAAAAAAAAAAATTGTCTACAGAAAGATAATAAAAACAAAAGTAAACAAAAAACACAAGCTAAGGAATAGACCTTTCTTACTGAACTCTGTAAAGCCAAATGCTTAATGTATTCTCTAAATAATTTTTAAACTTTCAGATTATTTTTTTTTTAATGAAACCACAGCAGTGAGGGTCTAAGCACTCAGAATGTCCAAAAGCCAATTGCCTAGAAGAAAACACACAACACAAATACCAGATATTAATCAGAATCTTTACTCTGCAGCAGGTTTGTTGAATTAAAAGCCAACAACATCACCACCAAACAAACAACAACAACAAAAAAACTAGTTATGCACAGAAATTATGTTTTGTTTTAATGTTCTGTGGTCATCTCATGTTCAATGTGGAATATGAACACAGACCAGGCAACTGTTTGCAGTCACTGTGCGACTTATATCTGAATTACGATTTTCTTGCAAGCTACACTGCAAGGGACACCACCGCTTCTTTTAGCTTCTCTAAGCAAACACTTAACTGAAATTAAAACCAGCCCACAAAACTCTGAGCAGAGTCAAGGATCACTACAAGCAACAAACAGAAGAGAAAACATTACAGAGAATGCACCTGTAGCTTGTTTCCTGCACAAGTGGAGAAGGCGGATTTGAATTGTGTTCACGGGCCTGACTTGTGGTATCAGCTGAGAATCTCCTTGTCCTACAGAGATTTTATTATATTGAGACTCATTTTCTTAGTGCACTTTTGAACATGATACCCTAAATGATTAGGTATACTGAAATCAATTGATGAAAAATGCTGAAGATAAATAGAAATTTCATTATCAAGGGCGCTGAAAATGACGTTGAGCTACTTTAAACGCAGATATGTGTTCCTAGCTAGTCTAATCGATCCCATATAATACATGTAATTGCAACTTTATATCTTATTATTGTCTCCACAGGGGTTTTGTGGAAACAAGATGCTGCACATTACACGTTTTGTACGATAACACACAAACATTAAATTATGTTTTTAAGGAATAGAAACATGGAAGCCTTAGTGAAAAATAGGCAGCATTCTTATTCATGGGAAATATTCTTTGTAGAGAGGCAGCATAAGAACTTGCTTCTCCCAAAATAGCTCAGAAAAATGTCCAACTGCCTTTGATCAAAAGAAAACCAACTCATATTAATCCCTGTTAAGCAGAAACGTATAGCACTCAGTGAATATATGTGAAGGACTAAACTCAAGAACCAAACTGAGAATGGAGTTAAAATTAGAATCTGTTGTGGCAAAAATGTGTCCTGATTTTAAAATCACACTGAAGTTTTTCTTTAAACACAATTGCTTTCTTTAAGCACATTACACTGAGGAACTAGAGAGATGAATAATTGCAAGAAATGCTTAAATTCCATCAACTTTAATGGGATTCAGGACAGGAAAGTGAAGGCTTTTAGGTCCTGGAATACTTCAGTGTGCAACTTAGGAGCAGATGATATCAAAAATCTTGTGCTTCTTAGGTAAGACCCAGAAATCTTATCGAAGTTACAACACAGATCTGACACTTTGTGTGCTCACCATATCTATTTTCTTTTAAGTCACTATACTTAATATTCACAACGAATCACCTATTCACTCAGGTATTCTGGAAGTTAAAGCACGCGAGATGCCGATGAGTTCCATGTTATTTTATTCTTGATATATCAATGCCATGGATGGCCTATGCAAGCAGAAATTACCATGTTTTCATGATCATAGGCTTCAATATTTCACTAATGATATGTGATTTGCTTTAGTATTGTAGGCTAAAAGCATAATTCGATACTTTCAAGTACAAAAAATGATCAGCTGCAAAGGTGATTCTGCAATGTTGTTCCTGGTTATCACTTTTGCATCAGACTATTTCCAATGTACAAAAATTATTTTTTCTAACAATACATTAAACTTTAGCTAAACATCCACTGATCTAGATTCACAGATTTTTTTAGATATTCCCTCTTGGTTTAGTATCCCCTAGAAAGTCATCCCATGATTAATTGTTCTCATTGCAAAAGAGCATTCAACTCCTTGCCTTCCCCTGTCCACTTTCAACTATTGGAAGTCAGTCTAGATTTTTATTCTAGATCTAACTGACAGGTAATGGAAAAAAATTACTGTAGCGTGTTTTTTCTCAACTCTCCGTATTTTACTATATTATTTTCAATTGTGGGTATTAGGAATGGACACATACTTTCAGGGTTTATTGCTTTTGTATCAAATACGTAATTCATCTATTCCTTTATTCCTAAATAAAGTCTTCTGTAAGGGCACCTACAGATCTCATCAACCTTATGGACCACAGCCTTGCGTTAAGAACATGAACACATCAGCATATTCACCAATAAATTATTTCTGGAGTTACTTCTTAGACTAGAGAGCCCAGATCACTGTTTTATCCCACATTTCTTTTTTCCTAGATATGCAGCACCGTCCTTGGCCACTGAAAGGTAACTTGTAGTAATTTTAACATGTGGTTATTTTTCCACCTGACACATATTTCATCAGTAATCTGCCATTCTATCTCTGCAAATTTCACCAGTTTGAATGATCTGCACACTTCCACATCAATAATAATGATGCTAAAAGTGGAAACAGGTATACAGTTAAACTCTGCAGGGCCTCCTTCATGCACATCCAAGTTACAAAACTGAAATAATCAATTATAAAATTTTACACTTTTTCATTCCTTCTAGTTGACTAACAACTTATGATATGTAGAAGCAATACATTTTCATTTTTTTTTCTGGGATTAAAATCATAGCCAGGCTTTACGTAATAGCCTGAACGTATGCATTTCTTCGTCCTAAATTTTCGGTCTCCTACACCATACATCAAACTAGTTTGTCATGTCCCTAGGAGAGTAAGTTGACTTTTTGCCATATTTGGAAATACAGATTGTCTGAAACATGCCATGTAAATTGTAATTCTACTGTAAGGAAAGGAAAAAAAAAGTTTTTTATTTCTAGAAGACAATCCTAATAGTGGTGTAGCAAGACAGCTTTATTTTCATATAGTTAATGCAATATGAGTTACACATTCTTGAATACAAAGAAAGACACCTCTCCCCTAGCTCACGGTTTTTAGGACAAAATTGTGATCAGAAGGTTGCCAGTCTCAGCTGACGTCACCTGATAGAAAGTTTTCTTTGTGGGAAACAAAGTAAAGGGCAGGACAGTGGTTCAAATAGATGAAGCTTTTTTGTCAAATAATGATCTGCTTCCTGCCATGAGCCACGTACTGAAAACAACAACAACAACAAAAATAAATAAATAAATAAAACAACCCACAACTGCCAACCTTACTACTCTCAGAGGATATTAATGCCTTCACAGACCTTTTGATTTCAGGCCACTGCTGACAGTAGCAGCTATTACATGAACGTGAGATGTCTAAATTTGGAGGTTCTGCCACAGATTCTTTATGTCCTGTTTGAATTTGTTTAGTGCATCACTATGAGACTTCAGGAAGAAAAAGTTCACTTGAGCACCGATTTGGATTTTCTATCACTGATAGCCAGTCCTTGACTACAGCATATTAATTTACAAAGAGTTCAATGATCCACATTTGGAGACTAGCTTTAATTAGCACAGTTATAAACTCTGTTTGGATTATCTTTTTGAGAACATCCACATCTTATTGGATGTCTTCTTCAGTTAGTTACAGAAAAACTCCTGTGAACTGAACAGTTGAAATTAGAATGCTGGCAATGAAAGGATTTGAAAACAGTCATGAGCCAGAAGAATATTTCTCTTGACTTCATAATTTTTTTTGTTGCGCAGAGAACTTTTTTTTCACAGAATAGAGAGCTGCAAAAATGTTGAAAAATAAGCTCACAGTTGAAGCTCTTGTTATTTCCTGCACAAGAATTAGGATTATTACCATTTATTAAGTTTCATGAAGATTAACTTCACTTTGTCAGAAAAAACAGATACAGATTTGGTATCTGGGCCCATCACATAAAAAATATTGCAGAGATGCCTAAAATGGCATCTTGTTGTTGAAGTCAGCTGAATCACGCTTCAAAACCTAGAATAGTAAGGAATTTGTCCATATAGGATAGAGAATAATATTTACTTAGGGATGATCCATTCCAACACAGTAGATCACGGATATTGAAGGTGGTCTCAAAACAGAGAAGAAAGATCCTAGTTATAACATGTATCCCAGGATACTCCTTTAAGATTTGCCAAGTAAGAGAAAACAAACCAAGTACAAAGCAGCATACAGGAGATCATTAGCAAGATGATGGAAATAGATATAAGATTCTATAGTAGACTCTTTCCTGTACAAAATTTATTTGGTTGACTGCTGCCAGAAGATGTCAGGGTGAAAGCCAAGAGACTTATGGCAATAGATCAACAGGAAATAAAATAAACAAATGACAGATACTGTCAGAAAGTTAATATCTTGATATCTTTGTTCTCATAATACAAGCTAATTTCTCATAAACACTTGAAAAGTTTTTACAGAAAAGGAATATTTCTAAATAAAATTTTAAAAATTTCATCGACCTTAAGGATGGCCAAGGAGACTACAGTCACAACAAGCAGAAAGAAGCAAATACCCAGGTAGCTCTGAAAGTAATGCCTCCTATTTATGTCCATGGAAACTACAACAGACACAAAGAGTACAATATTTCTATTTGATAGAACAACTTCTCAGCTATAAAACCCTATTTTTCAACACAGTCACCACCATTAGATATGCATTTTTGTCAGCAACGAACAAGAGCCTGCAAGCCACATTCAAAATCTGCACCAGTGGAGGTGATCCACTGTCACAGTTGTCACTGCTGAAATGCACCACCCACCACCCACCACCTCACTGTTCTCACATCCATTGTTTGGTCTAAGTATACGCTCAGCAAGTGTCAGTGAGTGCTAATGGATGCCATTTTTTCCACATGGAGGAATTCAATTACACACTTTTTCTTCACATGTACTTCTATGTCAGACACCATTTTGTCAGACAGTCACTTTGCTGCCATCTGTTGCACAGCAACAAAATTAAACTGAATATTGGTGGGAAGGTTCAGCCTCTACTGCTGAACCACCAGCATCTGCCTCTGCTTTTGTGGGCCAACATAATAACATAGGAGGCATTGCTTTTCGAACATCCTTCATGATCCCTGTACATAAATGCAGCTTTTGAAAGACATTAGCATATTTGGGGTTCAAATTGATATTTAAAAACAAGGTATAAATTAGCACTAGTATAATCAGCAACAAATATTTCCTTATTTGAGAGGGTTTTCCTTCCATACAGTAAACAGAAATCTCCAAGAATCAAATAGTCTATCCTTCCATGTCAAGGAATGCACACACTAGCAAATGAAATAGATAATTTAAAGTAAAAGTAATACAGAGATCTCACTTTCCCTTTCCTCCCCCCCTTACCCACATATATACCACACAAGAGGTGAGGTGCTTACAGCATGATAAAATGATACTCCAATAGCAGCCACTTTAGGGAACTGACTTTCAGCTTCCAGTCAGTCTTTAGGTTGGCCTTATTGCTTAGGTTGTACAGTCAGAAAGTTATTTAGCTGTACACATTATGTTCTGAGTGGGCTGAGTGCATGTAATTTATGACTGTTGCACTTTAATGCATATTTAATAAAGCTGCAGACATTTATACACCAAATCAACTGTGTCAATTTTGTTTGCTTTGGGAGGATGGAGATGTCCCATGGCAATGCTGACACTCCTAGTAAGAGATTTAAATTGTAAGACATTTCATTTGAGAGGAGAGCACTTTTAATATACTGTAGCTTGATACAGCAAAAAATAATCAGCAAGGGCCGACTAACAGATACAAGGAATAAGAGAAATAGGATGTCTTGAAAAGAGTCTCACCTTTTGCTTTCAGACAAAAAGAGGGAAATTAGATATTGGCTGGCTTAGAAAACCCTCAGTCAACAACCAAAGCTGATGATTAAGATTTATTTTACCTTCGAGGCCTGAAGGGGAGGGGATTTAAATAAGGAAAGGGAGATTATCTTTCTCAGTAAGCACTGTCTACTGGAGCTCTGAGCACACTTCTTTTTTTTCCCACGCAAGGACCACTACATAAATAAAAGTGACTTTTCTCCCGTGCCATAGTCTGCTTCTGCAGTAGACCTCTATCTCCTAATTGCTGTTCCTGTATTGAGATACAGAAGTAAATAGTTACACTTTTTAATGATAGGAGGGGCATGCCTTGCAATATTAATTATGGTTTTAATCTGAGATATTTGGACCCATTATAAGGAAGACGCATATGCATTTCATCACTTTCTGTGGTTTGTCTTAATCAAATCAACCCAAGTGTTAGGAAGAGTATCAACTAATGTGGTAGTTGATAAGGGCTTGACTTTTAACTAGCTATACATGAAAGATGCCTTTCATCCAGTAAAGGAGCCTGGGCTGAAGGTAGCTGTTATTTGAAGGCTAGAACTGGACTACCAACCTTGTTCTGACAGCCATTCATGTGGATCTACTGTACCTAGCCAAGCCTCAATACTGCTAATAGCCTGAAGGTCTGCAAGGCAGATTTTAAGAGACCATGCCAAGCTGCATGCTGCTGTTGCTATACCGCCAGCAGCAGCCAAAGCAGCTAATCTGAAGATACGTGGATATGTTAGGGCAGTGATTTCAGGATAAGCATGTCCTTAGCCATCCAAGGTATGACTGTCTTGGACGCTATCAATCTTGTTGCTGAATCATGCCATGTTTCTAAATTGCAAGGATCTATTTAGAATTTGTTTTACTTTATTTTAATAGTAGATGTGACCTGCTCTTCTGGGTAACAAGCCAAGAAGCAACATGCGCACACATGCACTGTACTTGATTGAGGAGCCTAAAATGTGAACTAACCAACAAAGCTGGAATGTGTTACAAAAACTCTTTAGAAAAAGTTGCACTGAAACATATGCAATATATATATTAAGACAAGATTGATGACAAAAAAAAATGCAGTTCTAGTTGAAATGATGAGCAATAGATGTCAATTAGAATACATCAAAATATATGCTTTTTTTTCCTATTTAAATTGGAATATTTCTCATTTAAACAACATTAAGAATAGGAAGCTGGAAGCCCAATGGCACTCTGGCTTGTATCAGAAACAGCACTGCCAACAAGAACAGGGACGTCATCATCCCTCCATACTCACTGGTGAGGCCACACCTCAAATACTGTATTCAGTTTTGGGCCCCTCACTACAAGAAAGACATTGAGGCCCTGGAGCATGTCCAAAGAAGGGCAAGGAAGCTGGTGAGGGGTCTGGAGCACAAGTCTTATGAGGAGCAGCTGAGGGAGCTGAGATTCTTCAGTCTGGAGAAGAGGAGGCTCAGGGGAGACACTATTGCTCTCTATAACTACCTGAAGGGAGGCTGTAGTGAGCTGGGGGTTGGCCTCTTCTCTTGTGTAACTAGTAATAGTACTAGAGGGAATGGCTTCAAGCTGCACCAGGGGAGATTCAGGCTGGATGTCAGGAAATACTACTTCTCTGAAAGAGTGGTCAGGCACCGGAACAGGCTACCCAGGGAGGTAGTTGAGTCACCACCCCTAGTGGTGTTCAAGAAACATTTAAATCATGTCCTTCTGTACAACATATAGTGAGGAAATATGGGTAGTAGGCAGGCAGTTGGACTGGATGATCTTGGAGGTCTTTTCCAACTTCGGTGATTCTATGATAGGGTACAAAAACATGACTGCAGGAAGATCATTGGGCGCTCCATCGTGGATGTCAACAGACCAGGATTTCACATGGGAGGAGTATTTTGCTCCTACATATCTGATTATTTTTATTCCCTCTAAGTCTAAGTGAACCCACAACATATGACAGTGGTGACATTTTGCAACTTTCTTATATATACTGCATGTATTTATTCATTACTTTCAAAATTTAGAACTGAGGTAGAAAAATTTTATTATTCCTCATGCTCACAGCACAGCATGATTATCAACCATGACAGAGGGCTCGATATACTTCAGTCAGGCAACCTGGGCACCGCTGGAGCTTGCTTATAATGGGACACAAAGTTTGAAATCAGGTATCTGAGCTAGCTAGTCTGTCTGTACAGAGGTAAGAGTAATACATTTTCTGGAACTTCAATTTATATCTCCATTCTTTTTTCAACTAATTTTCCAGACTTCTTTCTTACCCACCTTTCCCTTATAAACATATCATTTTTGATGTTCACTAATTTTTGTTTATCTTTAAAAAAACATCTGGCTTTTAATTTAATATCTAACTTTTTTCCTCCTACAAAATGCTAAGACTTTCCATTATTATACAGAAGGAAAACATTACTACTGATAGACAGAAATATAAATAACCACAAACATTTTACCCTGCATGTACACGGTGTTTTCAAATTTGAGAAGCAAGCAAGGAAATGTGACCAAAAAGACGCATGTGGAATAGGTTTTTTGGAGATTGAGTATTTTTTGTATAGCATCACAGTAAAGTGCAATACACTATGGACTGTCTATTCTGATAGCATGATTTATTCCTGCTCATCTGGTGTCACTGACTCTATCCTCGCTATGGATGATTACAGTACAAAATAGGTTAAGGCTACAGAATCCTGCTAACTCAATACTACTCAATCCAGCAACTCAAGGGTGTGAAAAATAAACTGTATCAACCGTTTTCTATTCTACTGTATGTATTTAAATTGGACCTTGGGATGACCATTTATTACACTGCACATTATGGGCTCCCAAAAATAAATGACTTTTTGACACAAACTTTCAGGCTTTCTAAAGCCAGCTTCCACACTGCTTGAGGCTAGAAATTTCATCTAAATATTATTGAATTCCAGCACAACATTAGCATGCAGAGATATTTACAATAACACAGCCATTACAACTCAATCAAAAGCTGATTTCAGCCAGAATTATGCAGAATTAAATCTTGCAGGATTCAAATTATTAAAAATCAGAGACTCAATAAAGTGTGGTCTAGGAGTCCCATTTATCAAGGGAGCAGAAGTGCCTCTACAGTTATAGTGACTTTCTCATATATATATATTCTGCAAGAATTTGCATGCATTTTAAAAGATCTGTGTTTAATTCTTACGGAATTCAAGTAACTATACTATATTTATACAGCAATAGGTGCCAACTCAGAATCATTTATTTACGTTTTCCTTTCTACATCTCATATTTTAAATACATTAGCTTTTCATTGAAGTTCCCACTGGATAGAAAGATGCTAAGCCAAAATACAAGAAATGAATGTAATGCTTGGTTTCAATAAAAGCTGAATCAATGTACCATTACAAGTAACTAGAACAAATTCAAAGTAACAATTAAAATCAACATTGCTATGCATATAATGTACTAAAAGTAATCTCTCTCATCATTATTGACCAGAGTGATTGTTTTCAAAATTCACTATATTCATTTTGGCTTTTTTCCAACTCAGCAGGGCAGAGTGGCCAGTTCTCAAAGGCATCTCTCACTCCTATGCTAACCTTAACCCTCTTCTCTTATCCCGCCTCACCCAAATCCTTCAAAAAAGAAAAGAAAAAAATATATATCCCATAATCCATTTGAGGATCCTTCTTTTAATTAATCAGTGTGTGATGGAAGGAGTTCTGGCTCCTCTCTCACTGTTCTGAGAATCTCTGAATCCTTTTTATCAGTCATTTCTCTCCAAAACACTGCATTAAGGTCCTAATTTACTCTTCCAGTGCTCATGGATGAACCCAAAGAATAGTTTGGTCCTTTATAATTTGAGAGAAAGATATAAGGGAATAAATCTTCAGGCAGGACCCTCAACACTTGTTTTGCACCAAGTGTTTAGTTACAGAACAGTAGTACTAAAAAAAAAAACCCAAAAGATCGCAATTCCTATTTTTACTACTCTTCTAGTAATATCAACTGTATTTTTGAAGTTGATTCCAACTGTATTTGTATTAAACATATGTAACGAAATAATGTCATATGCAGAAGCTAAACGCTCAATCAGAACACTTCTCTTGATTTGCCATTGTCAGGGATGAAATGCTTCAGTTGCATTCCTGTGCCATTGTCCATTTTCACAGTAGCCAAAAACTACATTATACACCAATGCCAAAACAAAATACCCATGTATCTTCACAACAGTAAATGTAATTAACCTTGCTCACGGGGAATTTTCCTAAGGAATTCAAGGTATGAATGGCCTTCTTCCTAACAGAGGCTACAAAGGATGAGGCCAGCTCTTAGTGAAAGCAACTGGCTAAAGTAAAGCAGCACCTGTAAATAGAATCCACAGTACTCCAGGCTTTCTGCTTTCATGAGTAGAAAGAGAGGATTTTGCCTCAATTTGCCATATTCTAACTTTAATTTCATCCTTATTTAAGATTAATTTCAAATTGACCAATAATTCTTTAAGTAAACAGCCCAAAATTAAAGGGAAATAAACTCAGAATAGCTCAGTCAGCAGTAAGAACAATCCAACAGCTAAACCAGCACTAAGAAAAGGTGTTAAAACATCATCTGTAGATATATTTAAAAAAGGATTATAGGACATGCTGAAGATTAGACGCTCTAACATACCTTCTAGATGTAATCTCTGTGATTCTATTGTTTAATTGGCTTAACAAAGAACAACCATATGAAAGGCAGTCTTTTAAATCTAACAGCGAAGGCTTTTTCAAGCAAAATTGCCATGGACTGAACAAGTAATGGTCATAAAGTAGCTGAAAACTATTTTTGCCTGATGACCTTCCCCACCACCCCATCACCTTTTTTTTTTTTTTTAATATTACATTTTGGTGAATATATAACTTCTTTTCCTATTATTGGCCAAAAAATGATTTTGATTTAGGATAGAGAACACTGTTTAAATTAATGGAAGCTACAGGGGCACATCTGCAGGCAGAATTCACCCCTACATGTTAATAGGGAATTATATAGCAGAAGAAGATGGAAGAACTAAAATAAGGAATTAAGTAATTTAAAAGTAGAGGTTGCAGTTTCTATCAGAATTTGAATGTCTACAATTACAGATATAGAATGCTTTTTGACATGTCCAAAGAAAAGTGATTATTTTCCACTTGGGGAACATATTTTAGTGTCACTTAAACTTTTATGCTATAACAAACTTCAGAAATGAGCCTTTCCTCAAAGAAATATTCAAATTACATTTTTTTGTTGTTTCCCAGGATATCACTGAAATAAAATGGTGAAATTACTGTAAGGAAAGTATGTGTGCATGTAGGTGCACGGGTGTGTGTCAAGGAGAGGAAGTTATATTCTTAAGCAAATAAAAAAGTGCTCTAAAATCATTGACTCAGTTATGAAAGCTCTTACTTTCCATAGGCTTTACTACAGATGGGAAGAAATATTCATTCACAAATGGATACATGACTCAAGGCATATACTGAGACATAATTAAATTTAATCGCAAGTATTCAAAGTGATCTCACTCAGCTATCTCTTACGCAAGTAAGAAGTCAACAACGATGCATCAAGAAATCATCTTTAACGCTTTTTGGCCCATTTTATTTCTTTAACACAATGGAAATTATAGAAACCGAAATTATTGGCAATAGAATAATGGAAATAGAATTTATTTATTAAGTGTAATCAAATGCACATCTCTATCTTCCACATCTACTTTTCCCCTAAATGTTTTAGTAACCAATATCCTACTTATGTGCAGACACTGCAAAGGCAGATATCCACAAAGTGGCTTAGAAAATTCTACCTTGTTTTGGCAATAAAGGCAAAGCACTGACTAAAGGAAAGTTTCAGCTTCCACTCTACACTAATGGATAACAAGCAATATTCCTTAATTCGAGGCAGCAACCACTGATGAGCTTAATGTCTGAAAGGTTGGAAGATTTCTAATAAGCACATTCCTTTAGTACAGCACCAAAACTGACAAGAACATCTCTGTGCACTTCAAATGGAAAAAGGATGAAAACTGTATTAAATTACAGATGAGCCCAGTCTCTTTTGATAAATGAGATGACAACTCTTCCACCCAGATATGAGTGCCTGCTGTACCCCATAAAAACTGGACTTACTTTTCAACTCATTTTGATTCATTTACAGGCTTTACTGAAACAGCAGCACTACGGAGTACAGGTTAGGTTTTCTTCCTTAGGTTTTACTCCTTTTGCTCTCAAACAGTATAAGAGATGAATAAAAACAAGGAGAGTATGAGAGGTGTTTGCATAGCACCTAGCACTGAAGTTTTTGGAGCTATATGACAAACTAGAGGTCCAATTCCATTTAAATTCATGGGGAAAGGGTAACCATTGGCCATTAAAATTATTTTATGTAATATATGTAAGTATACACGTATCACAATTTATGCTAGTTTATCTTAACTGAGTTGCTTTCTGGCAGTGAAACAATAAAAAACTATGCCATGCAATTTACAATGAATAACACAACAAAAAGATGAATTGAAGTTTGGTTAATTGAAAATGAATGAAAGATCAATGAAAACACTATTAAATGAATATAAGTACCAGTACATTAAAATAAATATATTCCCTGTTGAAGATGTGTTTTTTAAAAATAATGGATTTATTCCTTAATTTACAAATATATTATTTTCCACTCTAGAAAAGCTGAAATAGTTTTTGTTACTCTCTGTCGGGAGAGAAAGCCTTATAATCAATTGTCAGGATATGTCTTCACAATCACAACTTTGAAGGACTGTCAATCCAGAAACTTGGCTTACATCTAGCTTACTTTCATGGGATTTAACCCAGGCCATCTCTAAATGTTACAAAAAATTATTTTGTATGATATATTACTTATTTTAATCAAATACAATTTTTTTTTTTCTTCTAATTGTCACTGCTATGGCAAACTCACAGGGGATGATCTGACTTGTGTACATTTCTGACAGTGAAATTGGTAACAACAGCTGCTTTGTGCCAGCTAGCGCATGTACCGTACCTCTCAAGCCTTGTCATTCACATCTCCCCTAATTACCAAACATCTGCTTTCCATTTCCATTAACACTGCACTACCAGCTTGTCTAGTTTAATACCAGCGACTCTTGACCTCCCCCAAGGAAGACACTTTCTGTCAAAATTCCCCCTAAAAGAAGCCAGCTCTGCACACTAAATCTGTATTAAACAAAACAAACAAAAACCCACAACACCCCCTTCCCCTCCCCCCCAAGAAAACCCTTCCCAAAGGAAAAGCCTTTTGCAATCAGATAAGATTAAAAAATTTTGAACAAAAGCATACATCCTTTGCAAATTGTGCTTTACGTCTCCAAGAAGCTTTAGAAATATATTTAAGCTTAGAAATTGGAATATTAAGTGCAACATACAAAGTGATGGGATACATGACAGGTTACAGTAACAGCCTGTAGGTTAGGGTGACTGCATATCTGGCAAATATAGAACTATTATCTGTAATGATATCTGTCTTCTTAAATGGAGACCATAATGGAAGGTCCCAACTGCCTTTATTATTTTTTTAATTATAGGTTATTATAATGGTGTTAATGTTCACCAGTTAATCCAGCTTTCTAAAATTCAGAAGAATTATGACTATAACTTACAGCAATTCTTTTTCTTTATTCCAGGTTGTGATCTCATAAAAATTTATTCCTATTTGGAAATCAGATGGTACTTAAAATATTTAATAGCTTCATTTTGTTTTCAAGTTACAGTACACTATAAAAGAACAAGAATAAAAAAGGTTAAAATTGTGGAAATGTCTTCTTTTAAAGCAATGGTAGAATATAATTGCAGCCCTCAAAAAAATCACAGAGAGGTCTATGTTTGCTTGGCTTTGATGATACTCTCACTCTGGCAATGAAATGCAGCTTAAGACAATGTGTTCTATGGAAAAAGAGAAGTCATGTTTTCGCACTTCTGATAATAAATGGGAAGAAAAATCAAACTATGTCTCCCCTATTTTCACAACAACAATCTCGTATTTGTTTACCCACTTGAAACTTTTCCATGCAGTTACTTTATTAACTGTGAGGCAAATAACTATAATACCAAAACATTTGTTTTCCTCTATGAACCTGTAATGCAGTTCCTTGAAATGCTGGCAGAAGACTCCTTGAGTTTTACAGCACAGCCGGTTTGCAGATGGGAAAAGGACATTCAAGAAAGAGAGATGTGTACCACTGGGAACACAATTCTAGGACACAGTTCTCAAACCTGTCAGATATTAAATGTTCAACTTCATTAATAACTGGGATGTCAGGGAAAGGAAAATCAAAAATAAAATCGNGGTTACTTTTACTTTTTTTTTTTAAATAATGTTTTTTAATAAGAAAAGGCGGCGACAAGATAAAATACTGAAAAAATGATGATAAAATCTGTGGGGTTTCAATGTATAGCATCTTCCTGATTGTCAACCTCCCTGAAGAACCTATCACAGAAAAACAGTTTAACAGAAGGAGAAAAAAATGATCTTTTAATCTCAACAATAAAAGCATTCCAGCCTTTGTATCTGCTGACTTACAAAAAAGTGCTTTCTAACAACAAAAGATGGAGCAGTAATTACATAAATCTCTTCATTCTTGATGAAGACACAATGGAGTATAAGGAAATCAATAGTTTCTGCTGTAATTCTTGTTTTTATTATGAGCTGAAAGCAAACTTGTTAAAATTGGATTCTGCATTTTGCATGTGTTCCTGTGCATGAAAAAAAATAAATTAAGATCCAGCAACACCAAAGCAAGAACATGCAGCCTTTAAAAGCTTAGAAATTATTTTCCTCCTATAATACTTACAAGACTTATGATGCTGTGAAATCTCACATTAGGAAACGGGTATTATAAGAGCAATTTAGCATTTTACATATATCTTGAAAAATTGATAGCAACATAAAAAAAATACAGTTTTAGTGGTTGTTCCGCAGACAGCCAAAATGCCTAAAGGTTACCAACAAAATTGAAATCCATGTATTAAGTAAACTAAATGCACCCTGAAGTCAAATGTTTCCACCTTATTTTCAATAAATTGGCTGTAATGATTTTATCCCACAACATACATCTATAATACACGCCGCTCAAGAATGAGTAATACTGTTGATTTTGCAAAGAAAAGGTGGAAATTATTGCATTTAAAAATAATTAATAGATGGCTCTGCATACCTTTGAATTAAATTAAAAGAAAAATATTTCTTTTTTGTGGAGATGATTGCATTCATATCCTGTTTGGTGTGAAAAGTAGATTCCAAAAAGCTTTTAACTAATTTGTTCAATTTGTTTCAAAGCCAACATGAATAGGCTTGGTGCAAATTCAGATTCATTAAAACTTAATTAATATGCATCATTATGCAAATGAGGTTGCAGTTAATGAGTTCTTAAAAGAAGCTTTCTTTAATTAGTTCAGTTTTAATGGCATCATCATTTATCTGACTTGTTTTTAAAGCCACATGACATACAAAAAGTGACCATCCTCTACAATGTTGCAGTTTTCTGTCTCCTAATTGTGTTTCATCTTAATTCTTTAATGCTGAAAACTTTGAAAAAGTTAAATGTTTTGATGTGCAGTTCTACTGACTGTTATTTCAATTAAAAATACACTGTTTTGTTTAGACTAGAGATATATACCTCTCATCTTTTTAGTTATTTTTGCCTGCTATCATCTAGTCACTGCTGTTTTTCAGTATGCGTACAGAAGAGGTGAGATACATAACTGTAGTAATTCTGAAACTTTGAGATGATTTAGTCTGCATATCATTAGTGGACTTTACGAAGTCCACAACTGCCAACACTATATGAGATATGAGCATTCACTGAGAATACTATGAGCAGAATCAGAGGATGAACGTTGGTGTGAAACTGGTTAAACTACTACCTTGTGAACAGGAAAGATAAAAGCAATTCAGTTATGCATTTCTGTAGTTTCAAATCTGGAAGCTTCAGAAATGTAGTAAGTTTTAAAACATCTTTAAATCTACAAAATATTGTGCTACGTAATTACAGTTATATTTTGACAAGCTTTCTTCAGCATGTGAGTTCTGTGAGGGGAAAAATTATAACTCTTTTATCAAGATGTCACTTGCAATATAGCAGAGGGAATGATTCTTAGAAGTGTGAGATAAGCAGGATCTCTGTAACGACCTAGTCTGACCACCTGTGTATGCTGCTCATAAGCAATCAGGAGATTCTGAGCTTCTTTGTTGGAACCTCAAAACCTTTAAAATACGTTTTACATGACCAAAAAAAAAAAAAAAAAAAAAAAAAAAAAAAAAAAAAAGCATTTAGTGACAGTAAGCTCTGGAATTGTTTCTTAAGACATGTAATCCAGGGTCCTGCTGGGCTACAACTAAGAATAGAAGTTACAAGTAACTGGAACATTTGAGGCTGTGCCTAAGAAACATACATCTACAGTTTGCATTTGTTTACAGCTCAGGTCCTGCTAGACAGTCAGATTGATTGTATCAATAATCATTACTAAGTAAAACTTTTGAAGTCTATTTATGTTTCGTTTATTCATATCTAAATCAGAATGGACTTGCATCAACACAAAACCTCCTAATATTTCCAGTGACCTCTGGATCCAGCTGTTGGCATACTACGCATTGAAGGAAAATAGGGTTTTCCATGGCTGTATTTTTCTGTTTAAATCTGCAGAGATACTTGCATGAGCAGGACAGTTTACTTCACTTCATACTTGAGGGATCAGGCATGTAACAGATTATTCTTCTTTACATCATTGTTAGTTAATAACTGCTGAGTTACAGCAGTGCCTGTGAGAGGACAGGTACTTTTATTAATACCCTGTCAGCAGTAGTCCTTCTTCCAGACTGTTCCTCATTCAAAAGATCACTATAGAAGTTGAAGAGATGGAACAAAGATAGGCAATTGATTCTTAGGTCATTTGACTTCGCTATACACAGAAAAACATATCTTAAAGAAAGATTTCAATGCTTAAGGATAAACTTAGTGAGATCATATCATGCAGAGGAGGCCATCTGGGAAAAGTCATGGAGGTGATTATGAAACTTAAAAAGACAGAGTAAAAGAAAGGAGAGAATATAAGATCTAGGCAATGAGGAAGAAAATGACTTTTCACAACGAATCAGAAAAAAAACAGTACAGGGCACCTGAATACCATTAGCAAACACATCCAAAGTATTCAGAATTCAAGTAACTTAACAAAAGAGAACTGAGAAACAGTTACAGCACAGGGTAGATATTTCAGTCTTCTGTCATTTTACCAAGTTCTCCAAATACAATGAGAAGAAATCAGCACAGTAGGTCCAACTTCCCAATGTATCTAGACTTCTCTTGGAGAACAGCAGCTACATTATAGCTGTGATTCTCAGACAGCTAGACAAGCCTATCAGAAGAGTAGATAAATCTACTCTAGCTTCTATAAATACAACCTTTTCTCTGTCATCTATGCTTCATCTACATCCACCTTTACAGTAGTAAAGAAACCTCTCCAGGAGCCTCTCTTCCAGTTATGTTCAGTCATTATAAAGCCTTAAAAAAAAAACTTACCCAAATATTTTGTGAGCTAAACTGACACATAACACGATTTATACATTTCCAGTTTTTCTCTATTGCCTAGATGAGACATTTTAGATATTCAAAAAATAGCTAAGTAACATGATGGAAAGCACAGCAATGACAGTAGAGCAGCAAGGTTCCAGGCTGCAGCAAGTGAGGATTTGCTCAAATGCAATAGCTGTAGGCACAAAAATAAAGGAAAGAAGCTGCTTACCTTCAGAAGGCCTCAGGTGTACAGGCACTTCCAGCAAGATACCCTTGCCTCCACTGCCAATCCTTAAATGAGGTCTGGGAAGGGGTGGATCCAGGATCCACACCTTCCGATCACTCAGCTGCATTGAATGCACCTGAGCTCCCCTGCGTTGGTCCTGCCTTTCCACCAGGTGCTCAGTCACTGTTTCAAGCTGTGACAAGCTGCGTTCACTAGTGCTTTGCAAGATTAAATCCATAGACCAGATATGAGAGAAGTCAAAGTGTTTTATCTTGACTAACATAACTTCTTCCATCTGATAAGAAAACAGGGGTTAAAAGCTATGAACTTTGGCACCTGAAAGAACAGAGGATGGTGACAACAGAGGAAAGAACCTGAAAGAACAGAGGTGGGCAAAATGCAAGAATTTCTGGGTTGCAAATGCTATACAAAGCATATATAAATTCCAACTATTGCAAACTTTCTTATGTCTGTCTTTTTAATAATCAATTGCCAAACACTGATATTAAATAGCAAACATTTTGACAGGATAAATTCCCCTTCTCTCTTTTGTTCCTTTTCCTATATAAATATTACAACTAATTAACATCATTTCTATAAGAGGAACAGAGTTCCTCCACCCACGAGTTGTTCTATCATTTGAAGCCTAGGTCAAATATCTAAAATGTCACACTATCATCATTAAATTGATGTTTTAATCCTCCTTAATACATGACAGAAATGAGCTGTCAATTACAAGAGGAATATTGACATTTTATTCCTGACATCAGTTTCAATGGAAGGAATAAAACACCAATTAAACAACAATTATACACCAAAGTATGACATGTTATATATTTGACACACAGTATAATAATAATTAAAAAAAACATTTTTCACTAATAGTAAGGAGAATAGGAGTTTATTAATAGCATCAATTACTTCTTGTTTTGATATTTTATCCTTGTAGATCTTAATACTCCAGTGGGAGTTATGGTCCAAAAACACAGCACCAGACACTTAAGTTAGGAATGGAGAAAAAGAAACCAAAGGAAATGTCAGAGGAGGCAATGACCAATTCTTAAACTTGATTTTGGACAGTTCCAAGAAGGCAAGGAGCCTTTTTGTGTGGACAGAGACAGAATAAAAAACAAAAGCAAAGATTAAAATAGGAAGACCAGTTTTAGGGAGGCTATTTCCATTTGCTGTGCTTCCTCTTTGACAACCCTGGTGGTTGCAGGAAAAAGGCGAGTACTGGTTAAACTCAGTTGTATCTTCCATTTTAGAGATTACAAATGGCTACATTTCAGGTCCTTTAAAACCTTCAATGCCAGCTCTTTGTGAGAAAAGCATTGTGTCTTTCCTCACATTAGTCTTGAAAGAAACTCATCTTCATCTACAACTGACTTTAGGACAGTTCGAACCCTCTCTAGTTTGCTGAAATCAACATTAGACGGTTGTTTACTTGTTTCCCCTGATTTTAAAATAAGGGGTATTTCAAAGGATGGCTTTCTGTTTCAGCAGGGTAAAAAAGATTTAGGATCCATTTTCATCTGCACTTACGATTTCATCATCGATTTTCACTGAGATCTGGACAAAACCCTATATAAAGGCATTTTCTTAGGGTTGAGATTTATACCTTTTTTTTTTTTNACTTCTTTTCCTATTATTGGCCAAAAAATGATTTTGATTTAGGATAGAGAACACTGTTTAAATTAATGGAAGCTACAGGGGCACATCTGCAGGCAGAATTCACCCCTACATGTTAATAGGGAATTATATAGCAGAAGAAGATGGAAGAACTAAAATAAGGAATTAAGTAATTTAAAAGTAGAGGTTGCAGTTTCTATCAGAATTTGAATGTCTACAATTACAGATATAGAATGCTTTTTGACATGTCCAAAGAAAAGTGATTATTTTCCACTTGGGGAACATATTTTAGTGTCACTTAAACTTTTATGCTATAACAAACTTCAGAAATGAGCCTTTCCTCAAAGAAATATTCAAATTACATTTTTTTGTTGTTTCCCAGGATATCACTGAAATAAAATGGTGAAATTACTGTAAGGAAAGTATGTGTGCATGTAGGTGCACGGGTGTGTGTCAAGGAGAGGAAGTTATATTCTTAAGCAAATAAAAAAGTGCTCTAAAATCATTGACTCAGTTATGAAAGCTCTTACTTTCCATAGGCTTTACTACAGATGGGAAGAAATATTCATTCACAAATGGATACATGACTCAAGGCATATACTGAGACATAATTAAATTTAATCGCAAGTATTCAAAGTGATCTCACTCAGCTATCTCTTACGCAAGTAAGAAGTCAACAACGATGCATCAAGAAATCATCTTTAACGCTTTTTGGCCCATTTTATTTCTTTAACACAATGGAAATTATAGAAACCGAAATTATTGGCAATAGAATAATGGAAATAGAATTTATTTATTAAGTGTAATCAAATGCACATCTCTATCTTCCACATCTACTTTTCCCCTAAATGTTTTAGTAACCAATATCCTACTTATGTGCAGACACTGCAAAGGCAGATATCCACAAAGTGGCTTAGAAAATTCTACCTTGTTTTGGCAATAAAGGCAAAGCACTGACTAAAGGAAAGTTTCAGCTTCCACTCTACACTAATGGATAACAAGCAATATTCCTTAATTCGAGGCAGCAACCACTGATGAGCTTAATGTCTGAAAGGTTGGAAGATTTCTAATAAGCACATTCCTTTAGTACAGCACCAAAACTGACAAGAACATCTCTGTGCACTTCAAATGGAAAAAGGATGAAAACTGTATTAAATTACAGATGAGCCCAGTCTCTTTTGATAAATGAGATGACAACTCTTCCACCCAGATATGAGTGCCTGCTGTACCCCATAAAAACTGGACTTACTTTTCAACTCATTTTGATTCATTTACAGGCTTTACTGAAACAGCAGCACTACGGAGTACAGGTTAGGTTTTCTTCCTTAGGTTTTACTCCTTTTGCTCTCAAACAGTATAAGAGATGAATAAAAACAAGGAGAGTATGAGAGGTGTTTGCATAGCACCTAGCACTGAAGTTTTTGGAGCTATATGACAAACTAGAGGTCCAATTCCATTTAAATTCATGGGGAAAGGGTAACCATTGGCCATTAAAATTATTTTATGTAATATATGTAAGTATACACGTATCACAATTTATGCTAGTTTATCTTAACTGAGTTGCTTTCTGGCAGTGAAACAATAAAAAACTATGCCATGCAATTTACAATGAATAACACAACAAAAAGATGAATTGAAGTTTGGTTAATTGAAAATGAATGAAAGATCAATGAAAACACTATTAAATGAATATAAGTACCAGTACATTAAAATAAATATATTCCCTGTTGAAGATGTGTTTTTTAAAAATAATGGATTTATTCCTTAATTTACAAATATATTATTTTCCACTCTAGAAAAGCTGAAATAGTTTTTGTTACTCTCTGTCGGGAGAGAAAGCCTTATAATCAATTGTCAGGATATGTCTTCACAATCACAACTTTGAAGGACTGTCAATCCAGAAACTTGGCTTACATCTAGCTTACTTTCATGGGATTTAACCCAGGCCATCTCTAAATGTTACAAAAAATTATTTTGTATGATATATTACTTATTTTAATCAAATACAATTTTTTTTTTTCTTCTAATTGTCACTGCTATGGCAAACTCACAGGGGATGATCTGACTTGTGTACATTTCTGACAGTGAAATTGGTAACAACAGCTGCTTTGTGCCAGCTAGCGCATGTACCGTACCTCTCAAGCCTTGTCATTCACATCTCCCCTAATTACCAAACATCTGCTTTCCATTTCCATTAACACTGCACTACCAGCTTGTCTAGTTTAATACCAGCGACTCTTGACCTCCCCCAAGGAAGACACTTTCTGTCAAAATTCCCCCTAAAAGAAGCCAGCTCTGCACACTAAATCTGTATTAAACAAAACAAACAAAAACCCACAACACCCCCTTCCCCTCCCCCCCAAGAAAACCCTTCCCAAAGGAAAAGCCTTTTGCAATCAGATAAGATTAAAAAATTTTGAACAAAAGCATACATCCTTTGCAAATTGTGCTTTACGTCTCCAAGAAGCTTTAGAAATATATTTAAGCTTAGAAATTGGAATATTAAGTGCAACATACAAAGTGATGGGATACATGACAGGTTACAGTAACAGCCTGTAGGTTAGGGTGACTGCATATCTGGCAAATATAGAACTATTATCTGTAATGATATCTGTCTTCTTAAATGGAGACCATAATGGAAGGTCCCAACTGCCTTTATTATTTTTTTAATTATAGGTTATTATAATGGTGTTAATGTTCACCAGTTAATCCAGCTTTCTAAAATTCAGAAGAATTATGACTATAACTTACAGCAATTCTTTTTCTTTATTCCAGGTTGTGATCTCATAAAAATTTATTCCTATTTGGAAATCAGATGGTACTTAAAATATTTAATAGCTTCATTTTGTTTTCAAGTTACAGTACACTATAAAAGAACAAGAATAAAAAAGGTTAAAATTGTGGAAATGTCTTCTTTTAAAGCAATGGTAGAATATAATTGCAGCCCTCAAAAAAATCACAGAGAGGTCTATGTTTGCTTGGCTTTGATGATACTCTCACTCTGGCAATGAAATGCAGCTTAAGACAATGTGTTCTATGGAAAAAGAGAAGTCATGTTTTCGCACTTCTGATAATAAATGGGAAGAAAAATCAAACTATGTCTCCCCTATTTTCACAACAACAATCTCGTATTTGTTTACCCACTTGAAACTTTTCCATGCAGTTACTTTATTAACTGTGAGGCAAATAACTATAATACCAAAACATTTGTTTTCCTCTATGAACCTGTAATGCAGTTCCTTGAAATGCTGGCAGAAGACTCCTTGAGTTTTACAGCACAGCCGGTTTGCAGATGGGAAAAGGACATTCAAGAAAGAGAGATGTGTACCACTGGGAACACAATTCTAGGACACAGTTCTCAAACCTGTCAGATATTAAATGTTCAACTTCATTAATAACTGGGATGTCAGGGAAAGGAAAATCAAAAATAAAATCGTTAACAGGTGCTAATACAATGGATCTTGCTGGATTTATTTATTTATTTTTAAATCAGTAAGTCTAAAAGCATCCATAGTACTTCACTGCATGGAATCTGTGTTGATATCAGCTTAATGTCACTGGATGCCACCACAGACAATGAAATGAGAGAATTAAAGACAGAGGCTTGGTTCGGGGGNTTTTAAAATAAGGGGTATTTCAAAGGATGGCTTTCTGTTTCAGCAGGGTAAAAAAGATTTAGGATCCATTTTCATCTGCACTTACGATTTCATCATCGATTTTCACTGAGATCTGGACAAAACCCTATATAAAGGCATTTTCTTAGGGTTGAGATTTATACCTTTTTTTTTTTTTTTCTTTAACTGTGGACAAAAATATGACAAATTCCAAATGGAGACTCCACAGACTGCAGAAGATCTCAGCAGGACATTGTTATGAATTCTAAGAATGTCTTACAAACTGAATTCAACAGCATATACCCAACAAATTATGTCCTGTACTCAGGTAACTACACTCCACAGTGGTTGAGTTATATTTATATTTGGATGAAAGCTTCATTATTCTTCTGAAGGTAGAAGGAAACTGTAATCTAAGAAATCGATCACTAGATTGATTATGTCCATAGTTTCTATCTAATTTGTAGGTGTTATTTCTCTTACAACCAAACTGGCAGCGAACAACAAAAATATATTTTTAGTTACGAAGCACCCAAGAAAACTTTGTTCATCTAGTTGTAAAACACTGTAAGGGGTAAGCAGTAAATAGGAAAGACAAAATAAAACTGATGAGTGCTTACCCTCTATTCCCTACTGATGCTTCTACTTAGCCCTGCTTAGCATTTCAATCTATATAAAGTCAATGGGCCATATAACCTTCTCCTATATACACTAACCAATTAACATTATTCTTTAATAGGAAGAAGTTAGGGGATTCTTTTTTCCAGTTTGATTCAAAGTAACATTGTTACTAAGTAACAACGCTGATGGGTGCAAGATGTGAGTGTTCTAAGAATACAATTGATTACAGAATACCTAAACTACTGAAAATATGTATTTCTTTTGAATAATAGAGGCATTTAAGCAAACAGTCGTAGATTCTTGTTACAACAGCTACATTATATTATTAAACATACAGGGCCACTTAGGTAACCATTAATTTAAACATTTTTAAAGGATAAAGAGACAAAAAGATTCAGTGGTGTTAAAATAAAGAATTACCTTGTTTGTTTGTTGTTGTGGCTTTTTTTTTTTTTTAATGGTAATGAAAATGAATGCATCAAGTCCACTTTTGTTCAGAGCACATTTATTATCCATTTAACCTGCAGTTCAAGCATTACAAATAATGATCATTTGCTTGCAAGCTCTTCAAAAGAACTAGATTTGATATTTCTGCTGGTGACGATGTGTTTATGGGTTGATCAGGTTTGGTTTTTAGCTTCCAAGTATCTAAGACAGTTTATGCTATATTACTTTGAGGGAACTTTTTCTTCTTGGAAAAGAACAGTATTCTTTTCACCTTGATGCTGCAATGTGAAAGATTATTTGAAAATATGTTGTTAGTATCACCCACAACCAAGGCTCAATTTAAATCATCTTTGCTCATTCCACCATCATTTCTTTAGTCATTATTTTTAAGACCATTACAGAGGCTGTTTGCTACACTATGTCAAAGAAAGACAATGTCTCAACAGTGAGAAAATGTTAATTGTTTCAAGAACCTTACACCATATCAGCGGGATGTTGGCCTGCACCTGACCTTCAGAAACAAACCCATATACTTCTAAATATTCTTCACTGGGTTTCTTCTAACCTGCTTTTACTTTTAATAGAGTAAAAATAGGTGATATTCTTTCTTATATGCAAAGAATGGTATGTATAAAGCATTCTGGTCATCTTCTCGCTAGACTCTCACATACAGCATGGGCAAGAGATCTGATCTTCACTGATAGACTTAAGGAGCAGCACACATATTACATGCTGCTATGGAGTGGGAGAGACTACAATTAGAATTTAGGCTTTATAAGAGTTTTTACACAGATAATGCAGGAAACCGACAAATCACAGAATCACGGAGTAATAGGGGTTGGAAGGGACCTCCAGAGATCATCAAGTCCAACCCCCCTGCCAAAGCAGGTTCCCTACACCAGGTCAGACAAGTGGGTGTCCAGGCGGGTCTTGAATTTCTCCAGAGAAGGAGACTCCACAACCCCCTTGGGCAGCCTGTTCCAGTGCTCCATCACCTCACTGTAAAGAAGCTCTTGCGCACATTTGTGTGGAACTTCCTATGCTCCAGTTTCTGGCCATTTCCCCTTGTCCTGTCTCCACACACTGCTGAAAAGAGTCTGGCCTCACCACTTTGCCCCCCACACCTTAGATATTTATAGACCTGGATCAGGTCCCCTCTCAGTCTTCTTTTCTCAAGGCTACACAGACCCAGTTCACTTAGCCTTTCTTCATCAGGGAGATGCTCCAGGCCCATCACCATCTTTGTGGCCCTCCGCTGGACTCTTTCCAAGAGATCCCTGTCTTTTCTGTACTGAGGAGCCCAGAACTGGACACAGTACTCCAGATGAGGCCTTAGGGCAGAGTAGAGGGAGAGGATCACCTCCCTCGACCTGCTGGCCATGCTCTTTTTAATGGAGCCCAGAATGCCATTGGCCTTTTTGGCCACAAAGGCATACTGTCGGCTCATGGCCAACCTGTCGTCCACCAGGACACCCAGGTCCCTCTCTGCAGAGCTCCTCACAAGCAGGTCATCCCCCAACCTGTACCAGTGCATGCAAAATCGATGTAATAACACAGCAAAGTAGCCCAGTATTTTTAATCTGACCACTAAATCAAGAATATGCAAATTAGACATCTTTTGAATAGTTAGTAAAAAGAAGAGCCCTGAAGGTCATCAAGGACAAAATTTATCAGATTAATAATGCTAATTAGTAATGCTAGCACAGGCTGTCCGAAATTTCCTTATAAAGAAGCAGTGAAGAATCTCGATTTATACGGAGAAGGTAAATAAGAAGAAAGCAACATCAGAGTTAATTCTGATCTGTTCAAAGATTTAAATGTGAAAAGTAATTTTAAAGTTACTGTGAGAAGACAGAAATTTGAAAAATGTTTTAAAAAAGTAAATATTAATAGTGTAACAGAACTCACAAAGAAGAATTCAGAAAACTTGAAAAAATAGTAGGTAAACTCCAATGGAAATATGATCTAAATAAAATACTACAGAAGAGTAAATAACTAACTGAAGGACTATTAATTTAATACTTGGGATACTTCTCCTAAGGAGCTTTTAACAAGGTACACAGTGTTCAAAAATTTCGTTAATATCTTGGGTTATACAAGAAGGAATAAATTTACAAAATCTGAGAAAGATTGCAAGAGAGAGCCTAGAATTCAAACCAACCTCAAGAAATTAGAAGAACTGTCTGAAAACAGAAAGGAAGGAGTACAAACTGCTCCATACAGGGGTACCTACTGGGGCATTCTGTTTAACCAGGATATAGATCAAATTTGCAGAAGCATCAAAGACAGCAAGAAATTAAGAAAACACCTGCTGTAAAGAAAATCTGAAGGGAGTGAACGTGTTTCAAATTGAGAAGAATGAGGAAAGACCCTGATGAAAGCCTTACCACATACAAAAGATCATTACAAGGATGGGAGCAAGAATATCTTGTATCCACTGAAGACAAAATCAGTAAATTTGCAGAAAACAAGGTTTTTCAGATATTAAAAACCTTTCTATGTATGAGAAATAAAAAATGAACCAAGGTATCTATGCAAAGCACTGTCTTGAAAGTTAGAGAAACATCTATTATGGACAATTACGTATACATTTTAAGACTGTTCTAGAATACAACTATTTTAATATTCTCCCTTTCAGTTTACATTTCCCTTTTCACCACTATTCCTAAGCTAGACTGCCTTCCAGACATTTATTTTTCTTCTGCATTTCTTACTGATAATTCACTCTAGATGCAAAAGTACACTTGAAACACAACTGTGTAAGAATCTTTTTGCCATCATTCAGAAAATAAGTTTTAAACCTGAAACAGAACTCAAACAATGAAAGATTTCAGACAATACCCTAAAATACTTTATTTTCAGAGAAGATCCCATAAAAGTTTTGTGATTTTGACCAGCAAACTATTGAGCATCAGTTTTGGAACTCCAGATGGTTTCTGAGCCTTTTGGACATTTTTTAAAAATGTCAGAACTATCTCAACGGCTACTGTTCACTAATGATCTACAGTTCAGATTTTACTTTACAATTTTATTTCTGTTCATTTTCATATGGATAAGAGACTGTTTCCAGCTAATTAGTTAACTTTTCTGGTATCTGAAGTTTTATGTTAGTAAGCTACTGAAATATGGAAGGACTGTTTCACTTTCCTTCATGTGTTCTTAATGGACTCTATCAGCAGACTTAATCATAAGAAAAATCCACAGTCATGCTCAAAATAAAACCTTCATTTGTGTTTAAAACCTTTCTTCTACTGCAGCATATTATCATGAAAGTATACACTATTTTCTACCACAGATTAATCTCTTTTACTGATGTCTCAGGATGTGAACTTGGGAACAATCCATTAACCTCTCTGAACTGTCTCCAGTTTAGATTGTTGATCTGGTCAGTTAATACATTCTCAAAGCATGGAAAGACTGTAAGTCTATGCTTNAAAGGAAAAAAGTAAAAAAAAAAAAAAGAAAAACAATATCTTTCCCCTGAAAACAGAAGTTTGGCAGGATTAAAATAAGTTAATTATAAATGTACATGGATAGAAATATATTAAATATCCAATAAAATATTAACTATCCAATTAAAACAATCGGTATACTCCATCAGACTTCTGGATGTGAATCAACTGGAAGGACTTGTCTAAAGTGTAATGATACTATGCCTCAGTAAATGTGAGCCAATTAGCAAATAATACACATTGGTGGAGAGAAACACAACTAGTTTAGCATGTCCTGAAGGCAAAGTTCAGCCTAGGCTTCCTGTTCTATGAACATAAATTTACATTGCTGCTTACATGAGGCCTAACAAATTTTGGATTCAATTACTGTAATGCAGGTCCTTATAACCTCCACTGATAGAGACATTGCCAGCTAGAGATATAGGGTATTGGACCAGAGAGATTTAGAAATATCTAGTCTGGAATCCTGGGTAACAAATCTACAAGAGTGTTGCTTAGCTGAATTTCAGGATTCAAGCCAGTCCCATCAACCATGACCAAATTTTTCCAACAGTAACAACAAGTGCTCAGTTACAAATAACAAATCACTTTCTTTCTGTTACCAGCCAAGTCTGGGATGCTCCTCTGAACCTCCAGTCTTTCTGTAAAAACATTTCTATTTCCTAACATGCATCAGTCTGGGAGGCCATCACTTAATGGATAATTTTCTCCCTGAATCACACGAAAATATGCAGTGTCAGAATCACTTTTACTCAACAGCCACATGGTATTCCCACAGTAAAAGAAATTGTACATATTTTCAATTGCAAGCTTTTCCCGTGAATAAGATTTATTTTTAAAAGAAAGAGAGCCTGTATGAGTCAAAAGGTTCATTTACAAGGCTGTCATGGAGACAGTATTTTTAAATAACCACAGCTACATCAAACGATAATCATCAAACCAAATAAACTAAATGCCAAAATACTCTGAAACCCAAAAATAAGAGCTGGGTCTAAATTACTCTAATTTCTATGGCTTTATAACATTTTGAAAGATAAGTCACGTTCTAAGCATATACTCTTTGTTTTTCATTCTTGAGTAGAGAAGTGGTTTGTGAATCAGGCTTTTAAGACATTTGGCTGTAGTAGAATTGTAATACAAAATGCATAATGTGTACTTAAGAAGGAAAGTAACACCTCTGTCATAAATTGGCTCTTTGAAATATTTAAATTAAAAAGACTAAAGCATACTATGCTTGAATAAAACAGAATTAAACAGCATGTAACTTAGATACGTGGGTTTCCTCACAGGGACAAATTTAAAATTGGGATTGCTCAAGGAAAGGAAACTTTTTTCAAGACAATATCAACATTGTTAACAGGATTTTCTACAATTCAGATTTGCTTTTGTCATTGTTTGAGAGATCTTCCTTTGCATTGTAATTCATAGGAATTATCATTAACAATGAAAAAATTACTCATTTACTTATGTTCCCTTTTGAATAGAAGAGAAATTTCATTGAAATAATAATAAAAAAGCCCCCTTTAATGAACAGCAGAGGATATCTCTACAGCTTAACGTCTTGTTCTACTCTCCAAACACAAAACCTTAAGGTCCTTATATTTGGTTCCCACTCAGGCATAATTCCCACTCAAGTAAACTGGTATTTTGCCTGAATAAAATGAATAACACGATAGGAGTTCAACCAGGAGACTGCATCAGTTTATTGCAATATTTCCCCATCGACCACAAGGAAAACCCTAATCTAGATGACATAATAAGGCTGCCCAGCACATGTGCAGCTACTGGAATTCTGCCAGTTGGGCAAAATCCATTGTATCCCTCCAGCATAGAGCAAGAAACATACCGTGAAAAGTAACCAAAGCCAAAGCCTAGGACAGAGACAGTTCTGCAAGAAAAGGCATATTTATTTCTAGGTTCCATATTACAATGTTTGCAAGAGACATTAAATTTAAAACAAGATACAGGAAAGAGACATACCCCAAGCTCATGATACTGCATCTATTTTCCAGTTACCAATTAATTCTAACACTGAAACATGTCCCTGCTCTGCAAAGGGACAAATTGGTCTTCTACAATTTCACTGTCTTATCTGGAGTTCAAACGGACTGTGGATCAGGCTATGATATATATTGCACACAAATGAATGCAAAATCATTATGCCCAGAATACCCCATTCAGAAGAGGGAAAGTAAAAAGCGAAAAGTAGCTGGAAGTATATATAATTCCTCCCTTCTACACGTGTGTTCCTCTCTTCTCTCTTAAGGAGTTTGTCTGTTCCATTCAGTGACTTTTATGTAGAACCCCTGCATGTTTTGTTTTGAATTCTTCTGTATTTGTCTCAATTTAGCCTCTTGGAACCTGTGGTTATAAGTACATTACCAAGGAAAGTCCAGATCTAAAATGAGAACCATTTCTATGGGCTATAAATACAACACAATTAACTTCAACAGTGAATTTATTACAAAATGCACCAACTCTCTTGTTCCATATCGACTAACCTTTCAGAGGAAAAAAATGTGCATCAGTAAACATATATTTATTATTGCATTCATTCTGATTATCATGTATATATCTCACATACACAAATGGAATTATTAACAGCCTTCTCTTTTCATTATCTGTATTTTCAGTGGCTAATAAAACACTCTACTCATCCCATATATCTTTTCTTGTTCAAAGTCACTTCACTGTGTGTATGACTCTCAAAATCTCCTGAAAAAAAGAGCAATATTTATTAAATATCCAATTAAATGCATGTATTACATACTTTCTGTTTATGACATGGTAGTAAAGAGTCTGTCACCATTTCCCTTACAAATTCTTTTTTCAGACATTTATAATTACAGTGTAAAATTGACCTCTTCCACTATGAAGTTTCAACTTGAGAAAAAATGACATGTAAAGATCTACTTTCAGCAAGAACTAGCTGGACTGCCCAGTACACAGTGGTTAAACATGGAATTACTCTTCATTAATGAACTTTTTCATTAATGTATTCAGAATGTATCAGACTTTCTTTTCTGTAATTTTTAAAGTGAAATGAACCTTGAGTCTTCAAACCTGAACTCAGCACTTTTGAACACCAGTTTCTATCTGGATTCTCTTGGGGAAGAGAAACAATGCATGAAACAAGCAGGCAGATGGTCTGTGGACCATTCTGTCCAAGCCAGGACCTATAATGGCTTAAACATGAACATATTCTTTCCATGTACTGAAAATTTATAGTGACTCTCATTCCTCAAAGTGTGGTCCCAGAAAAACTTGTCTGACCTTCCAGATGTTAAACAAGACTTCCTAACCACGAAAACTAGGAAGGCTCCAGTTTTCACTGGCAGCCCCAAATAAGAGTGTTAGTGCAACAGAGTAGAGCACTTTAAAACAAACAAACAAACAAAAACACAAATAAAACCAAACATATTTGTGTGAGGTGCAGTTTGGTTGCAGCACATGATGGGCGAATGGGTCTCCATAAGACCTCTGAGAAGAATCATTCCAGGACTATGTGCTTTGGTATAGCCTATAACTACCCATTTCCTGCCTCTTTCCACACTTGCTTTTCGTTTCCTAAAGAAAATAAAGTTTTTCAAGTAAAATATTTTCTTCTTAGGCTGACGTCATCTATATCTCTCAGAACATGAATACAACTACATGTACACATAGAAAGAGATGGCCTTTAAAAACTTAAGTGAGTTTCACCACATCTACCTTCCAATCTCATCTATTTTTTTCTCCATTTCGCTAAAGTGTACAAAAAATGGAACTGAGCCAGCATTAAAACTGATGAAATCAGTTCTTAGAAGGAAATCAGTTCCGTACCACAGCATAACCTAGATCACCTTAGAGGCACCACATTAGCAACTTGAGGCTGTACTATAATCTGCTAAACTGTCATCACACTCCATGCTCCAACATTTCCCTCACTGGGCTCTTTCTGTCCTTGGTACCATCTGGCTTGCAAAGATGTCCTCATAAGTCCTCATTCTACAAAGACTACTGTGGAGATACCGTCTTCCCAAAGAAACTGAGCTCTGAGCTTTTAGGAGCTTATAAAAATCACACTAGATCTTTCAACATCAAACAGTAACCCCAGAATGCCACCTTGAATACCCTGTCCTCCTATGTTGCACACCCATGTGATTCAATGTCAGTGCTGAAATTCTGGGAATGCTTTTGTTTGACACATGCTTGCTGGAATCAAATCTCTAACCATTACAACTCAGCTTCTGCTAAAACAGCAATAATTCCAAGCCATCAGAATTAGTAAAGAAAACTTAGAAATGTGAAATTGTCTTTTCCAAAAAACAGAAGGCAAGTAAACAGAGCTTCAAGCATATAGTGTACTTTAAGACACGTGAATTTCAAGTCAGACTCCTGATTTTTGGCCAATGGTTGGACCTGGCAATTCTATCTAGCCTAGCAATTTTAGTTATGGCTACAATATGGCGCAGCTGAAATAAACAGAGATACCTCTCCCTCAGATTTGCTAGCCTAACTGCACGTGTAACTGTCCTCTAATTCATCTGCTGTCAAAGTGGTAGGAAGTAGGGCTTTTCAAAAACGGCTGATTTTGACTAATGTAGGTTAGGCAGGAATATACACACACATACGCAAAAAAATAGAAAATGAAAGTATACAATGGATTGAAGAAGCACTAACTCAATTTTAAGAAGTATTAACAGATGTGGTACCCTCTTCAGCCATCTCATCTATGTTCAGAACAAGAAGCTGAAGGTCAACAAATTCATTTAACACAAGACACACTAAGACAATAAAAAGTATGCTTCAAATAATGCAACCAGATAGCTGTTTCAAAGAAAACCTTATACACAACCAATTTCATCACAATTTGAGACATAAAATTTCTAATTTTTAATTATTAAATTAAAAAGTTATTTTTAATTTTTAATTTTGTATTTTGTATTATAAATTATTATTTTGTATTATTTGTATAACTGCAACTGTATTGTTGCAGTTATAAACTAACATCTTTAAAAGAACTTTTATATTTGCTGTCATAAACAATGCAAAGATTGTTCTAGAAGTTATGCTCACTTTTTTTTTTTTTTCCAGACATAGCCTAGTTAATATTAATTAAGCATTAAAGATAGATATCACAATGGGACTTAAAACGGAATTTGTAAGCACATATGTGAGCAAAACTGATCTTTTAGATGCAAATAAGAAGTAACAAATTTCACCCAAAATTTCCAAACTTTTGTCCTTCAGCACAGTTCCACACCTCCCGGCAGCAAGAAGGAGCACACCCAAGAGTTACTTATAAATCTGAATTCTTCAATAAACCTGACTTCCTCAATATCCTTATTATTGAGTGACTAACAAGTCCAGCTTTGATTTTCGAGTCCAGCATAAAACCAGTGCTTCAGACTAGCTTTTCTGTCGTTTATAGAATTCCACACCAGTGCTACTATAATCAGAATACAAGCTTTGTGCCACAGAAATAAACATTGTCCATTTGGAACTTAAAGATGGACAAGAAGAGCAGAGTAGAAAATAAAATCAGAGAACAGTAATTCCAAATCAAAAATGCATTAAAAATACTGCTTTGAAAAAGTTTAACTGTGTATGTAGACAGAGTAAATTGACTGATTACATTAATTTCTTTACTACTGAAAGATGTTTTCACTGTGGAGCTTTACAGAGAATAGAAGCCGGATGGCCCACAGCTGCTTATCCAGCAGTCCGGCAAACATGTTTTCCATAGAGTTTGCCACCTTGAACCACTTTATCCCTAAAAATCCAAAGGATTTGTTATATCAGGGCTTTCAAAACATTTTTTGCCAGAAGTGTTAATATGTGTCATTAAAGCTGCCAAGTTGCACATAACATAGAGAGACTCTCGCTGGAGTTTATAGAATCTGACACAAGAATGTTAAAGAAAACAGAGCACATATATGCAGAGTGACAGCTGATTATTTATTTTTACATATTTTTCAAAGTATCAATAAATCCATCTGAAGCTTCACGGGCTTGATGTGTTCTAAGAACAGCAATCCACTAATTATTATTTAGTTGCATTTGTCCTCCACATACAAACAGCTTCCTTTAAAGGTCCCTTCCAATCCATGCCACCCTTATTCTCTCCTCTCAAGCAGCAGCATGACTGTTCCACATTCTCCTCTCAGCTCTGCCTCTTACTCTTCTGCTTCCTGACTAACAAAAACAAACAAACAAACAAACAAGCAAAAAGAACAAAAAAAAAACCCCACAGTTGTGATTAGTTCTTTATCCATTTAAATTTTGCCTACAGAATTAAAAGGCCTTGAAGAGGCTCCAAACACAAAGTTGGTTCCATGACCCCCCCTCCTTTGGTCTCAATGGACAGTAAACCTTGCAGCCTGCAGGACAATTCAAATACAGTTGAGTTAAATGGAGATTGAACAAAAACTGAACTTATTGGAACAGAAAGAGGGAGAGCCTATGAAATAATCCAGCTTTAGATAAAAATTGAGAATGTATGCTGCAAAAGAAGGAGAAGAAAATAAGGAATAAGTTCAAAATAAATAATAAGTTGTGTCTTTCCTTTAGATATTTTGAAGCAATTCCTCACCTTGGTATTTACTTGTCTTTGGAATGCCAAGTGACACAAGGAGTAGATTTCTGCTACAAGGATGCTATGGCATCTCCGCCCAAAACTGAAATGTAAAATCTCTCTGCTCATCTACTGCTCATCTCAGAGAACTTTCCAATCACGATCGCTTCCCTCAGTGTACAGGGTTCTCACTTTTTAAATGCCAAAATCTCTCCAATCAGCATGGCTTAATGCTCATCTTCAACTGGGATCCACAAGTGAGATGCAACCTGCAGAAGACTTATACTAGGTTTGACCTAGCATTTTGTCTGGTCAATGTAGGAATATATTTTGTGATAATAATTTACCAACTATGTAAGCAGAGAATATAGGTCTCCAGGGTCCCCATTATAGTTTCATCTCAGAGCACAAAATTTCATGCAAAAATAAATATATCAAAAAGAAAATCTGTATTAATTAGTGGCATGCTAGAAGAAAAAGATTTCCTCTTCTTTATTAAGAAGTTGCTATATATTACATCCCCTTCGAGCTTGGCATTTAAATATAGTTGTTTTCTTTGTTTCCAATAACGTCTCAACCACAATTACTTAATAAATTATAAATCACAATGTAGTTTTTATGTAAATGCATTTTTGTGCTCATGCACAGGATTAATGTTTGCCTATGCAAATGAACAAAGGATATGTTCAAAGAGGTCATGGTTCAAATCATTGCAAACTTTAAAATGCTTTACTGTGTTAATGGTTGAATATGCCAGCATTCTCTTTTTCTCCCTTAACAATTAATAACTTGTTTTAAATGTACCTGTTGCTAATACCTAATTTCTGTTAAGCGCAGCTTCATGGAAAAATATGGTCATGTGTCAGTGTATAGTTCCTGCTTGATGTTGCATATAATTCTTATAATATTCTGAATGGCATGTGCTAATTATTTAGCACAATACCTCATCTTATGGAGATGTAAGGTTGTAAAAGAAGGGTGGTAATTACTTAGGATGAAATGTCTTTTTTTTTTTTTTTTTNGGGGGAGAATGATTGAGTACCAGCTTAAGAGGGCCAGAAGAATTAATATTTTTAAGTTTTATTATCTTCAAGTCAAGATCTGAAGCTTCCAATGCAGACAGAACAGAGCACAGAAATATGAAGCAGTTGCTTAATGGCCAAGTTCTATTCTTCCATGACTTCCCACATGACTGATAGTGCTTAAGTTCTTACCTACTTCTCTCTTAAAACTAAACTGCAAGACCTCACCTATACACTCTATGCAGAGGACTAATGTATCTGACGTATAGAAAAGTTTCAAAAATCCACACACAGAGAAAACAGCCTAAACTGACACAAAAGTGAAGAAATCACACGAATGAAAGCAACCAAGAAAACAAGTTCACACTATATACAAACGCTTTTACAAGTATATCAGGCCTAGATTTAAAAAATATAAACACCTATACATAGACTAAATAGGAGCAATTAAAAAAAATATCAATTCTTATGTTTCAGAATATGATTTCTCAAAGTCCTGAGCATCACAACTGCTTCAGGCTAAAACAACAGGAGGAAATATTTGAAATCTCATTTAGAAAAAGATGAAATCATGACTAAACCGGGGATTTAGACAAATTAGATGGAATATATACAATTTATGAGTTCAATTTTGTCCATAATTATTGGTCCTCCCGCTTTTAGTCACAAAATCTTGTCAGAAAGGTCACAGAAAGTGGTTGGACATATCAAGATAGACAATGCAAATATAGATGGAGTATAAAAGTAGACAAAAAAAAAAAGAACGAGACTCTCTTAACCCACAGAAAGGAAAGACTCAGATTATATTCTGAAAACTCATTAATTGTATGGAGAAAAAAATGTATAAAATCATAAGAGTGCTCATTTAAACCTACATATAAACACTCTCCAGACCTCTAAAAGAGGTTCTGCAACCAAGATTTATCAGCTTAAATGTTCAGGAGCAGTGAATCTTCAGCTTCTATGTGCTCACTGAGATACAACTTTAAAACAAAACAAAACAAAACAAAACAAAAAAAACACTTTCCAAAATCCTTGCACTAGAAAGCTGATTAAAAGGCTTCTTATCCAGATGAAGTAGACAGAAGGCCATGAAAACCACGTCACCAGTAACAACTAAGCTACATATTCTACATTTTTTTGTGTATTAAGGATTAATTGCAAGCTTCAGGTTAAAAGGAAGGAGTCGTGGGCTGCTCAGAAAAATCTGCTTCCATGAATTCTAAGAACAGAATAAATGCAGAGAAAATTGCAATTTCCTTGTGAAGATTTGTCTAAAGAAACCGGTGAAATCCATTGAATAGGTTGTAATGACAGAGCTTAGATGACATTTTAAATATCAATACAGTCCTCAGAGAGGTCAGACTGCCAATATTTAAACTGAAAAAGGATAAACTAATATTACCTTAAACTGCTCTATATCATCATCTCAGAAATAGAACGCAACACGATTCAACTTAAGCTGAAATTTTACAGAATATTTGTGAATGGCTGAACCAGAGCTCACAGCTAACTCTATGCTGAACATACATCTACAGCGGGCTTCCTGCTTCCACCGATGATGTGAACATTAATATTGCCACTGACTTCTAACAGAACCAAATCAAATACTATAATTATATACTTTGTGCTATCTGTACTGTACTGTATTATTATCTATAATTGATTATTCAACTCAGTAACTATTGTTCTTTACAATGCTTTTGACACATTGTTTTATACAGCACTTTTCCTGCAAAGATGATGAGCATAGACATTTCAGACATTTTACCACATGTAAGGATGAAGGTAATGCAATGCAGCCTAGTTCAACTTACGCAAAGCCACATCCAGCTCCTATGAGTCTGTGTTCCACAGTGACAGCCTTCAGCTGAGAAACAGAGCTCAATATTCTTGATACTGTGGAAATGCAGTAAGAGAAAAAACCCTACTACAAAAAACTTTGCTAGATGGATGAAAAAAATGGGGGAAGAATGGTTGAAAAAACATAGAGCAGTTGGTTACTCAACAAGGAGGTGCAGCATCAGAAGTTACAACTCAAGTTTCTGAGATCCTCATTACCAATCACAGTTAAGAGTCATTTCCATCAGGTGTGAGCCCACACAGACACAGACCAGGAATTCCTGGCTGTTCCTTTGTACCTGCTCCTGCCTCGTGCAATGTACCTCTGCTCACTTGGCCATGCATATGGTGGACTGGAGCAACTAACAGCTCTCCGAAAAGTACTGGTTTTCCTTCTCTGGCCTAATATTCAGTTTTGGCGCTCAGCCCTTAAAACATACAGATAGGAGATTTTCAGGCTCTCTTCTAAAAAGATATGGTTAAATATCCACTAGGAAAACACTTCATTATATTCTCAAGAGAAGAAACCCCTACAGCCTGTCCCCTCAGATTCCTTTATATCAACCTAAATAGAGAAAACTGTTTCTGTATTTCCCGTCCCAATATGCCAGTAAGATAAATAAGAGTTGAGTTTTTAAGATATCTAAACTAGTAGGCTTAGTTCCAAGTAGTCTTAGTATTTCCAAGAATGCCAAAGTAACGTCTACATTACTTTCAGATGAAGAAAAGAACCCTGAGGAAAAAAAATATATATATATATATATCTAGTTGGAGTGTAACAAGTTTCCTAATCACAAAAATATTTATTTTTGTATCTTCAGAACATATACTATTGCTTCCCATAATTAACAAATGAGATTAAATGTTAACCAGTTTAAATCTGTCAAAATATTTTAATAAGGGGGGCAGATGTTCTGTTTTGTTAAGTATCACTATTTACTTTATGAGGTAATAATAACCTTACCTTTCCTCTGCAATAGTTAATAGTAAATGGTTAGAGCTTGCCAAAGAGCAAATAAATCATTACACTAAATACAGGTTGTCAGGCTAGTTTAGTACCTTGTACACTCCATTTTGCTTAGATAAATGGCTTAGAATGGAACTTACTGTCTATGCTATTTTCTAGAAAGATTCCAGCTTTTCTATTGCATGTAGTTTTCTATTAGATATTTAAAAATGTACTAAATCAATATGTAGACTTTTCACTGAAGGTTTACTTGTTTGGGTAGACTCCATAAACATAAAAATGTGAAACAAGCCACAGACCTCCCAAGAATGTCATTACAGAATACTATGTGTAAAAAAACTGTGGCTTTGGTAAATAAATACACCAGCACAGAACTCAAGCAAGCTAAAATCTGGAGTACTGAGTCCAGTGGCCCCCAGTACAGGAAGGATGTGGAGCTCTTGGAGCTGGTCCAGAGGAGGGCTACTAAGATGATCAGAGGGCTGGAGCATCTCTCCTATGAGGAAAGGTTAAGGGAACTGGGCTTGTTTAGCTTGGAGAAGAGAAGGCTCCAGGGAGACCTCACTGCGGCCTTCCAATACTTGAAGGAAGCATGTAAACAGGAGGGGGAACAGCTGCTTACAAGGGTGGATAGTGATAGGAGAAGGGGGAATGGTTTTAAACTGAGACAGGTGAGGTTCAGGTTAGATATTAAGAGGAAGTTTTTCACACAGACGGTGGTGACGCACTGGAACAGGTTGCCCAAGGAGGTTATGGATGCCCCATCCCTGAAGGCATTCAAGGCCAGGCTGGATATGGCTCTGGGCAGCCTGGTCTAGTGGTTGGCAACCCTGCACATAGCAGGGGAGTTGAAACTAGATGATCATTGTAGTCTCTTTCAACCCAGGCCATTCTATGATTTTATAAGACACTGACACATTTCCTTAGAGTTCACTTTTATTTAACTATATTAGTAAACCTTATATTCATCCTTCTTCAAATTTGCAAGTGTTCATCTCTAATGAAATAAGTAGCCAGATTTTAAAGCTACTATTGGAGACAGTAAATGCATGTTAAATGTCAGGCATAAGTGGATCCCGCCAAAATGTGACCCTGACTCACAAGACAGCTCCTGTCAGGCTACCACACAACTCAAGCCCCAGTAAAATCCACCTTGTTTCAACTAAGCGTTTATTCTTCCTGTTGACTATATAGGTAATGGTTGCTTTTTGCACAAATAGACATATCTGAAATTTTGTACAAAAAATGTTTTTGCACAGAAATCTATTTATCCATTGTTCACTACTTAATTTTTCCCTGCTATTAAAGTCCTGTCATCAAATCTCAGAAAAGGCATAACTTGGAAAGTTACACAAGGCGAACAGCTAATAACAGTTGAAGGAAAGAGAACACAAGTTTCATAGGGTGATGGGTGTATCAACTATTTGTAGAACATAGAACACCTGAGAACAGCCACCTTGCTTGCGGAAAGAAGAATGAGGTTGTGAGTGAACTGTGAACACGGCAAAGGTCCAATAAATTGGCTCACTTATTCACACTGAATAATTCAGACAGCTTGACTCAACACTAGACATACTCCTTACTCCTTTTAAAGGATTAAAATATTCATGGTTTCTTCCGTCAAATGCCATTATCTCTCTGTAACATCAGGAGCAATGGTTATCTTACCATGGGCTGTATGAAGACTTGGATGTGGGTCATCAGCTCCAGATGTAGAAGCCGTCTGGCTAACTGCTTCTACCAGTGATCACAGACTCATGTCTGTGTATCCCACGTTGCACCAGTCCTAGCAAAGGCAACCTGAAATGCTATTGCCATCTTTATTGCTCCTGTTTTAGTGCCACGTAAGCACTTCTGTGCTGCTTGAGAGTACGGTGTAGTAAAAGCTCAGGAAGAAGGATATCTCCTCTCTGTCACAGCTGTTACAAGGTCACCTTGGGCATTTTCTTAACCTCAATAAAACAAGAAATTCCCTTCACCAGCACAGACAGAATGAACCTCCCTTGCCCTTTCTACAGCCAGTTACTCAAAGCCAAATGGGAGCAAGTGAAAACAAGGAAGAAGGATGTTGGCATAAGTACTTTCTGTCAGGGAAAAGCACTAGAGCAGGTTACATGGAAGCTACCAACTTCCTTAAAGTGGTCATTAGCATCTCTCAAAATAAAATGCCAGGGATGAAAAGCTACTGTTCAGTACACTGTGAGACATCAGCCCCCAAAGATGCTTTTATTTAACTGTTTCAACCTTCCAGTTTGTTTCAATTCACTTTCCGTAAGACGCATAGGCTTTAGAAAATCTTTAGGAACTCTCTGTGTATTTGGTAAATTCCTCTTTAAGACAATTCAACCTGTTCAGTTTTTTCAGTAGATTTTTTCCATTTTCTTTTAAAGACATCTTAATTAGTCTAATCCTGACTGGTCTCTTTCCAATGTTCCTGTTGGCACAGTAGGATTTCAATTAACATTCTGCTTTAGCGCTGCAAATGCCCTTGCTTGGAATTTTTTTTATTTTTTTTTTTAAATGTGCTATTTTGGATGCTATCTCTCTTCCTTTTTCTTCTTCAAAAATTGTTCAGCCTCTAAAAGGTTTTGGAAGCAGAGGTTGTTCTGCCAATTTGTGCTTTCTGAGCTTATCAAGAGACAGTGCATCATTAAATTCTCCCCCCCCCCCCACTTGAGGGTTATATTCCTTGTCTGCTCTGACCACATCATTCATCCCCCTTTCAATCCCTTCTGGTTTCATAGCAGCAAGTTCATGCTTCGTGTCCTCAGCTTCAAGGCTCTTCAAAACTCCACCCTTCTTTATTTGTCTGTTCTTATCTCTAATTGCTTTTCTCCTGCTCACACACATACACACACTCTTTCTTCTAATCCACCAACAATAACAATCTTCACTGCTGTTTGTCAGCTTCTCTCCCGCAGCTCCACCCTGCCCCTCACACATGCAGTGCCCTCCTTGAACTGAGCTGTCAGGCAATTGTCCTCGTTCTTTGAAATCTATCCTTTAAAATCCACCTCTGCTACAACATCTAAAAGAAATCAGCTAATTAATGACGGTTATGTTGAGGGGCAGATGGAGTAGCTGACATTTACTTTACAACAATAAAAAAAAAAAAGAGAACAACCCTTTTGTGTGAGTGTATCTTAATCTATGCTAGACTGCTTCTGAAGGGACAACAACACTAAGGAAGCAGTGACTAGATCCTGCTAGCTGCGCACATCATCACCTATACTTCACCTGGTTTGCATATTTAAACTATAACTTTAGGACAGCGTCTGAAGATATATCTATCCTGCATACTGTGTAGAATAACTGACAATCTTTAGTGAAATGAGAAAGGAAAGCCATGGCAGCACAGAGCTCCTAGAATGCAACTCATTTGCTCAGAAATCATTCTGTATCATACAATACATATCCACAGTAACTAACACAATGACAAAATTATCTTACTTAAATTATGTTGGAAATGCATAGCATACGTACATATAACAATACTGAATTGAGTATCTTACTATTACTAAATTACCAAATAATGAAAATATAACTAGACTTACACTTGGCCAGCAAAAGCCAAGTTTTCAAATACAGGTGGACTCGACTTTAAAGACACCATTATCTGAAAGCAACCACTTACATCTAGGGTAGTTATAGTCAATCAGAGGCAAACAAACATCATGCTGCTCTAAATCTGTAAGCTTATGTTCCAGACCTGACCCTTGTAAAATTTTACTACTTTAATACCACTGTAAACCTCATCTATTATGCTAGAAAACAGAGAGAGCCACATCTGTTCCTAATCAGTCCTTTGCATTGCTCTTGGCTACAGAAATTGACTCACTTTAACCACATCAGTCCAATAAACAAATCAGACCATTCTGTATTTATTCATCTTCTCTTGAAAACTAGTTTAAATTCTCATCCCATCAGTTTTCAATCACTAAAAAAAGTAAAATATCTGCTAGTTAACAGATTTGTTGCAAAATTCAAATATTTAGAGAATGATAGATGAAGAACAGTGGCAAACCAGGACTGCTGCCACAGTAAAAGTGCTTCAGATTGAAACAGTTAATCCAGAAAGTAATCCGCAGCAGGTGGATGAAAGTTTTCAGCTGTGGATAAATAGAAAGTGACTAATAAGAGAAAGGTTCATTTCCACTTCCTTTATAGGGACAGAATAATGCTTATTCTGTTACATTTGTACTTATTTTGTTAATGTAAAATCTACTAGGAAACTTTAAAATACAATAAATAAATAAAATTACTGCAACATTCCTTTCTGTACTAAATCTGAGTTTTAAGCCTTACAGTTTTAACCTGAAAGCAGCCCAGATCACCTCCTTCTCTAGCACTAACCCACTGCTACGAATTTCTGAGATTTCACGAGAGATCAGGCGCAACCATATGGAGATGTAACAACATTGCCTGAGGAGCCCAAATGACCTTCCTATCCCGTTTCTACAGTGTAACCCCATTAAAACCATTCGCAGACGAACAGTTTGTGGCTGCACCTGAAGTTTCCATGTCAAAGTCAACCCAGATAGAATGGGCACGCGGCCAAGCTGCCACTCACCATGTAACACCTCACAGGTCCTAGAACTAAGGGGCCTCACCCACGTGATCTGGGGAAAAAGGGAGCACTGCAAAAGAGACACTCGAACAAACCTGCCAGGGTGGAGGAAGTTAATTGAAAAAGAGCATGCTCTGTACATGGATCAAGTGAATATAATTTGGGCCACCTTAGATTATACTGTATGTCAAAGTCACTATTAATTTAGCATCATGACCCTGTAATATTATTAGGTTATTAGTTCTATCTATCAGTGAAATGTAAATATCTTATTACTTGAGCTTCAGAAAACAACATACAAAATGAGGTGTTTACCCACTTTATATATTAAGCATGCAAAACTATACATGCTTTTTTCTTCTTTTTTTTTAATTAAATTGATGGTTCTAGAAGGTAGGGGAGGAACATGTTAGTAATGGGAAGGAAAAGAAGTGTGTGGGATCTTCTTTTGAGTATAATTCTTCAGTACATTAAATGAGACGAACAAAAGAGAAATTAAACATAATACTGTGCCATGGTACTGTGACATAAGTGTCAACTTAGAATTTCAAATACAATTACAAGAGTCTTCTAATAATTATATAGGTGGCAAACAAGGCTTTAGGGCAAACATACGTGGCAAAAAATGACTAATAGCATTCTACAGAAAATCAGCTAAGCCTGACCCCTCCTATGCATCATACTGTGGTAAGGTCAACCTGGTGGAAAGGTTAAGTGTAGTTAATGTTAAACACTGACCCATCCCTCCCCAGTCTTTTCCATATTCATAAGAAACTATCATCCATATTCATGCAACAAGATAAGCACCTTCAACATACAGAGGTTAAAAAAAAAAATGAAGACTTTACTTCTTTACAATCTTATTCAGTGCCATGACACTAATTCCCAGAGCATGGATCAGGACATAAATTAGGGTGTCTGTAAAGCTGGGAAGGATGGGTGAACAGAAAACACAGAGCAGCCTCTGGGTGATCTTAAATATTGAAAATATCATGTAATCTTGAAATTGTAACAAGACCCCAGAAAACATAATTTCAGTACATGAGTAGAGCACTGATTTCAGGAAATATGATGCATGCAACTGTCTGCTTTATACAGACCCAGTTGCATACCCATAAATCCATGGTACCTAGAACTTGAACTTCTAATCCTCAGAAGTATGTTGCATGAGAGGCCAAAGGCTACTATGTCAAGACTGGGAATACTGGTACATTTTTTAGCAAAAAACTATCTAATAAATCACAGTGTGGTATGTTCCTCCTCCTTTGCTGTTTGCATTTCTTCTGGTGCACAGAACTGAATGGCCTTGAAAAGGGCTTAGACTGTGGATACACCTCATCTTTTTGCACAACTTACCCTCTACGTACCTTGTTTTGTCTTTCCTATGAGTTTTGAAATATGAACTCCCCCTCAGTTTGTGCAATCTTTCTCCGCCTACATTTATCTCTCTTAAAATAAATAAATAAATAAATATCTTGATATGAACTTTATACTGAGTTTGCATACCTTTCCTAGAAGTCTTTTTTATTATTATTTTGAAATAAAATCTGACAATCTCACGATTTTTTTTCCAGGAAAAAGTCACCATCTTACTTTCCATTCTTGTAGGAGTGTCAACTCCACCAGCACATTGTAGTAGGAAAATTAGTCCAGATTTCTTGCACCCTACTCATTGTTATTAGTGTGATGGTGGCAACAAAATAAGGGAGGCTACATGGCTATTAACATCTTTCTCTTGTTATTAATGGGTATAGATTAATATAACACTTTTGCTAGTAACAGAATACAGCTTTTTTAAATACAGATTGTATATTTCAAGCTTTACTCACAGAAGCCCGAGTGCCTGTAGTGAAACTTTGCTGAAGTGAAGATCTGGAAGCTTGTACATACCCTGAGCATAGAGGACTTTCTCAGCCTCAAGTGATAAAAAACAAAAAGCTACCAACGAAGCAGTGGAAGGCAGCCATGCCACAAAACTATCAATACACAGGCTTCGTATTTACCTCTGGGAAAAGGGAGTTGATGAAGTAAAAGAAAATATAGATTGGCACCCACATCACAGTATGCCAACAGAAACACTCCGGCCATGAGGAAAAACCCAAAGGCAGTCAGTACCAGCCAGTTTGCTCCCACCAGGCTGCCATCACCTTGAGGAGGGGGACCCTCTTGCCAAAGCACCTTCTCCCTTTGCAAGAACTGAGAAAAAAAGGTAAACTTTTCTCTCTTTTGTAGAGTGAAGAAATCTTTTCCCTCAGCCTTCCCATCAACATCCACACCCTGTGGAGCTTCTAAGCATTTCCAGAAGGTTGTAGGTTGAGAGATTGTGCTACTCCCTCACACCATAACAAAGTAGAGAAAGAGCAGAGCCATGCACTCCAAATTCCCCCTTGTGCAGAAGCCAGCCCTGGCCCCGCAGGCAGCAGGAAGCTGCAGGTCAATGGCAGCACTGATAGGGCAGCAGGGCCTGCTGCCACCGCATCCCAGCCCTGGCACTGCTGCCCACACCAGGCGCCCTGTGGCTGTGAGGGGGTGGCTGTAGCTATGGCAAGGTCTCAGGGGATGTTATGGGGAGAGGGCTACTGGGTGCCCCACACATAGCGGCAGGGAGCCTCATCTTCATGACAACCCCCTGAAGCTGTCTCGTTTTGCTGTGTGGGAGCTGAGGCAGAGCATGCAGTGGAGGAAGTCTCTGAGGCCAAGGGATGGCAGGGCTCAGGTCTCCCAGCCCCGAGGCGTACCCTTGTGCTGGGCAGCCCCTCTCCCATGGTGGTACCTACTCCACAAAGGTTGACCCAAACTGTCGGCCCCTTACAGCAAGGGAGTTTCTTCCCAGCTTCACACTGAGGCGCTCTGCATCAGAAGTGAATGAAACTTTCAGCATGCTGCAGAGAGCAGGCTGTGCATGAATAAGGTGATGACAGCCAAAAGTCAACAAAGGCCAAAATTGTTCTAAAACACCGAAATTTGCTTTATGATATTTATGCTTTTCTCATTGTAATTACTTGAAGAAGAGGTAAAGCAGAGATATTCATAATGATACAGTATGCTTTCCAAATCCTCCCTTCATTTTGCAAGAGTTGCAGAGAAGTTTCATAAAAAGCATTGAGAAAGTTTATAAACATGTAAGTAAACGTTTCCTTCCTTTGAGAAACTTTTGTCACTTACTGTTGCAAAAGGACTATATTATTGATACAAGCAACTGTCCTGAATGTTCTATGTAATAGATGTGGGAAAAATTGTATTTCCGAATTGTTACATAAAGGAAATCATCAACCTTTGAAAATTTCGTAGAGTTATCTGGATGAAAGAGAAACCAAGCAGAAGTCAACACTGGTGAAAAAGAATGATTTCTAAATAGTTTGATTTCACTTTTGATTCTATATCAAGATTTTTCAGAATGTTATTAGCACTAAAGCTGAACTGTGAAGTGGAACACTGCGGAATTTGCTGATGATAGTGTAATAAAAACTCTAGAAGAAAACGACTTGGAAATAAGTGTGACCTTTAAAATTTAGTGACCATCCTTAATCAAATACTTATTTGATAAAATATTACCCAGAATGAGACAGAAAAAATAAACTAAGAACAATTGTGAATGGACATCACAATAAGAACAGATCACCCAGCAACATAATTTAGAATATTTTTCTATATGGCTATCTGGAGATATCTAAGACAGTTTGGATGCCGGCAGCAATACAACCATTGAACCCTAGGGAAACTAATTTACCCTATTTTTTTTTTTAATATTTTTTTAGGCAGGACTTCATAATCCCAGTCAAAACACCAGGCTGTCCTAGTTTGCTTCTGCCTAGCTCCACTGTGGGCACATCAATATCAAAATCTGTGATTATTTTAAATGTCATTACAGATTGATAAAATTGAAATATGCTTTATATACATCATTTTTATCTCTTGGAGGCATTGAGTATTCATATAACACAGATGTCAGTGAACAGGTTTGCTTGTATAGTGAGGAGAGCATATCAGTGAAGAAACACCACTAATAAAAACAAGAGTTTTACACACAGCCAAGGAGAATAGCAGGCCCTTAGATTGGGTCCTGCCCATTTCAGAAATCTGCATGTGATCACCTGAAGTCCTTCTGCAAAGGAAGGTTGCTCCAAAAGTAATGCCTTCTATCTATTTCCATGGAAAGTAAAGCACTTACAAAGAGCAAAACAACACTATTAGATGGAGCAAATTCTCAGCTACAAAACTCTAGTTTTCAACATAGTCACCACCATGAGATATGCATTTTTGCCAGCAATGAATAAGAGCCTGCACGCCGCTCTCATCAAAATCTGCATGGTCGTCCAGAACATGGCTTGTCTTTCATATTGCTGTTGGCACTGCTGAAATGCACCACCCAAAGCTTAACCGTGCTCACATCCACTGTTTGGTCTCCATAAGTGTTCAGCAAGCATCGATGAATATCAATGGGTTCCATTTTCTCCTCATGGGAAAATACAATTCCACACCTTTACTTCATATGCACTTCCATATCAGACACCACTTTGTCAGACCGCTCCTCTGCTGCCATCTGTCACAGAGCAACAAAATGTAATGGAATATTGGCAGGAAGGCTCAATGTCTACTGCCATACCACCAACATCTGCCTCTGATGTCCTGGGCCAACATCACAAAATAGGAGGCATTACTTTTCGAACAGGTCTTGTAGTTCAAATGCCTTTGAGAGCATCTCTCTGCAGAATTCTCTAAGAAATGTATATAATGAAACAATCTAGCACATTTCATGCTCTCCTGGCAAATGAATAGGGAAAAACTTGTCAGCATCCTGGGCCATGCAGTGTGGAAAAGTGAAGTAAACACGCAGAGAGTACAGCAGTGGTTTGGGTAAAAATACATATTACTGCCTTGAATTACGCACTTTTCTGTACTTATTTTGTTTCCATTTGTCAATGTATCTATAGCAAATTCTTTGTGGCTTTAGCATATTCCAAGGGTGTAAGTAGTTCTTCCTCTCAGTAATCTACAGAAATGCTTTAGGCCTTTGACAATGAGAATTATAGAGACTTTCTCAAGTAAATCAGGCACTTTGGGATTCACGTAAATGCAGTTCTTCTCAGAGAAGCTGGACTACATAGACTCACTTGCCACTGAATTCTGAAGGCCTTTAGTAGATCCTCTCTTGGCTAATGCCATAAAATAGTCTTTCTTTCTCTTTGTCCCTGAAACTTTCAGTTTTCCACTGAATTCCCAAAGTTTAGTTCAAAGTGTAAGGTTACAGACTTGTTACCTTTTCTCCACAGCTGTCGGTGACTGGAAGCTCTCCCCTTGCTATACCATTCAGCATGGCTAAAGAAAAAGGCTGCTTCAGCAATGTGCCCCTTTGCCCACAGTAGGCAATCTACCAACACATGTAAAGCCTGCCCTTGCTAGATATCACAGCTTCCACTGACAGCATGAGCACTCCTGCCAGGAGAGGAGAAGGCTTCTGGCTGCTGAGTCTATGAGGTCTGGGATCAGCTCTGGTGTCCATGTGTGCTTGGTTCTCCCTCCGCTTTGTCTTTTATTCTGCAACTATGTAGTCCTGTAAATAAAAAAGCTAAGGCTGATCTTTACCTATATTTTCTTTTTAGGATTACATTTTAAAAAATCTTTCCACCCCCATCTCTTGTAATCAATACAATGGAATCAATACATAAGGCTCAAGACCTTTCCTTTTTCCTGTGGCTTTTTGTAGCTTTGCATTTCAAATAAAACTTGTATTCCATCTGTAAAGAGGATATGAGAAAAAAGCCAGCTGATTAGTGTCTCTCTTTTAGGTCTTAGAGTAATGGCTGCTTTTACCTTTCTACTTTAATTCAGCACATTTACAAAGCATTAAATCTGTCAGTATGGCATTAACTTCTATCATGTGCATATTAATAGGAATAATAATCAAAACATCCAGTGAGTTTGGGTGTTAAAACTGGTAATATTTTCTTTAAGTGCTAGTACACATTTGGCTTGGAAGGTGCTCAATATAGCAAAGAATTGTAAAACTAAGATTTATCTCCTATTTATATAGAAGTGTTTTGTGTTAGATCTGATCATTTGTACCCCAAAGGGCATTGCTTTGCCATCATGCTGATGTTTTCATGGAACACATTTGTAAAACACAATTTCTAACTTTTGTCACTTCCATTAAGAAGAACGTTGATTAAGTGGAATCAGCATGTAAGAAAATATTTAGCAGCTGTTCTCTTATTGCAAAATCGTAAATATATGGAAAAATAATCACACAGATATTTTATGCCAATTAGCAAATACTTCTTTTAATTAAAGCATGTTGAACATTACAGTACTGTCTTAATATTACTGAAATTCAAATAAAATGTAGGGATGGTAGAATTCAAGTGAAAAGTCTTCATCAATATATTAGAAAGGTTTTGTTAACAACCCAGCTGAATTGGTTCAGAGAGATTCAGCTTTTTATGGTTTTTAATATTTTCCCTCTGTACATTTTATATCATTAAAATGCTCTCATATTAAGAAGAAAAAACAAAAAAAAGCTGCTTTCCCTTTAAACAGCACAAAGGATGGGAAAAACTACTGCATTACTCCAAATTATTTGCAGCTTTGGTGTTGCCAACATAGAACAGTTGCAATTCAAGAATATGTTTTGAATTACCGTAGATCAGTTTTTACAAATCAGCACTCTTTGTAACAGCTTTCAAAGAATAAAAGAATACAGCCGTGGGAATTCATATTTATGGCTGATGGTAAGTACGATTTAAATGTATCTATTTCACTTATGTTGCAAAGTACTATTATTCAATGGTCCAAAATATTATCAATTTATCTGTATTCACTTTTTATTAGGAAAGAGGTGCATAACCATGCAGGTTTAAACGATGTAGATAATAATAATCAGGAAAAGGAATACTCCCTGGTGAGGGTGAGAGGAATGTGTGCTCCCTTCTCAGAGACTCAATACTATATTTGTAGGAAAAGCAGTATGCATACAAGAACGCTGTCCTGGAACACACTAAAGGAGTTGACTGGCTTTGTCAACTGCAAAGTAAAAGCCTTTGCTGTACCTTCTGCTCATACCTAATCATTTTTGCCTTGCACATGCCACCTACACACCTAACACTTTGCTGACAATGCTTGTCTTTTCCTACTACCCCCCAAACACAATGGAAAGTTAATTGAATGTTTTATGCTTTAGCAATATCAAAGAAATGAAAAGAACGTAGGTTTCAACTGTATTTCAATAATAAGTGCATTAATTTTTACCTTTTAACTGACACTTGTACTAATTTCCTTAAATGCTCTTTTTTACTCTTTTTTGATCTGTCTGGCTTTGTCGGGTCTGATGATGAGGGCTTACTTCAAATGCAAAAAGATTAGCTCTCTTTCCTTTAATAGCACAATTATAGCTTGTGTGATGTCTAAATCATGAAAGATATCGGGGACAGACTTCTAAAGTCGCATCAGTTTATTACAAAAGTGGTAGTAATCATTTTAATATCAAAATTACTCTAATTTCCTAGTGGCATTTAGGAACTGTTGGGCACACATACACATACACACAAAGATTAGTAGCCATTTACTTTTAATTTGACTCGGATAATTGTTACAAATAACACAATGAAAATAAAAGGCTCAGTGTTACATTTTCACCTCAACCCAAGATGTCGTTTGGGCACTAAAAGAATATTGCCACATCAAAGCAAGAACCAAGAGATCCAGCTCAACATTTTTAGATATGCCAGAATCTACATCTCATTTTTGGATTTAGTTCAACATGGGAGTTATACTAAACACTGAGGAATGAATGCGCCTTCCTTAAAGATATGTAATATGTTTAATCCCATCAATGCTTAGTCTACTTTTAAATCCAGGATTTAATACACTTTACTATGAGAGGGCAAGATTAAGATACCCTTTCTCATACTGGATCACACCTAACTACTCAAGTATTACTATTAGTTATATGGTGACAGCAAGAAGAGTTCCAGTTCAAGACGAGGGCCTGCAACTGACGAAGTGGAATAAAATCTAAGGGAGAAGGAAGAATTAGTTTATACTTCAAACTTACTTTGATTCACAGCGTTCATCAAATGGTCATTGCTGGCCAGGATAAAGAGGGATGTCAGAGCTTGGATAAGGAAGTAGCTATGTTTTTCAAGAATATTCCCTGAAAAAACTATGCCACTTCTGCATTGGAGATATAATTTGATAAACAATAACAATAGCCCAAAACATCTACATAACATGCTGTGTGCAGGATGTGAAATGGAAGACCCTTGCAGTCATCTTTTTCAAATATGTCATGGTATTATACCTGCTTTAACAGTAGTTTCAAAGGAGAGTTTGATAGTTAAATCCAGGAGCAAAAATACAAATTGCTCTTGAAAGAATGAGTACAAGCTTTGATAAATTTTAAGTTTGTAACAGATAAAGTGGAACAGTTTGACCCATTGTCAGTCTATTTTAAGATGAACATTTGTTAAATTCTAATGAAAAAATGTAGCACTTAAACTTTGGCAGAAGGACAATTAGTTTTTTTTTACCCCGAATTGAATAAAATTGCATGACACTGATTTTTACTTTAACTGCAAGCAATGAATATGAGCTGCAACATAATCTAAGAGCTAACGGCCATACCTACATGGGTATGTCCTACAAGCTAAGTTTGCATCAATCTCAAGCATACAAAATTCATGCCTACATCATACAGCTTATCATGCAGTAAGCCTGCTCATGCAAGAGCTGATTTTCTAGTGTTAAGAACAACTTGCACCTTTTTGACATGTAAGGCTATAATCAGCCCAGCCAATCAATGCTTTCTACACCGTGAAACAAGAAAAAAAGACTGAGTATTATTATACACCATCAGCTAACTTCTAACCACTTCAGGCACTTCAGCCTGAGAACTTTAAAGTCAATTTACATTAAAACATATGCTTCCTGCCTGTACCGTGCTATGCACATTAGGATTATTTGTTTGTTTTGCATTCTCAGAGATTGCTAGTGAAGTACAGTGATTGGGAAACACACTGCCTCCAGCAGACACTTGAGAAAGTTTATAGGGCAAACAAGCTCCCAGTTTCCCTAGCCACAGTCAGTAGATTTACATGTTACTGTAATGAGAAAGAACAATAAGCTGTCATTCATCAGCAGATGCTATACGGGTCTGTCCATTAAGAGAAAGTACTGGAAGTGGATAATCTTTGCATTCTTAGGCGCTGCTTTGAATATGTCGACTTAGAGAAAAAAAACAGACAAAGACAGGCAGACCAAAAAGAAACAGCAGAAATCTGGAAAACCTCTGGAAGCAAAGCTGATAGCTAGTGTCATTTATGAGATTGAGCAAAGTAAGTGAGGAGGGAGCTGTCTCCACAAGTTTCTCTTCTCGGACTGACTTTTGCATGAACCCAAGATAATTAGAGGATGTACCAGCTCAGGACTTTTTGCTCTAACACAGCAAATTGCAGAATACACGGTGTGAATTCTTGTCTTAAACAATAGCCCGCTATCTTTATAAACACAAGCCATAAGTTCCGGGATTCAAGCTTTAAGCTAGCTGGACACACGAAACATAAGAGGGCATTTTGTCAGGCTTGAAAGGGGTCAAGCTGACCAGGTGGAGCTGGCTAAAGTGTTGCTTCCCAAAAGCGCATTTTTCTTCTTGGAGTTCTCAAAGTCTTCCTGTGATTGCCATCATATATCCCTGCCCCATTTCCCAGAACAACAGGGCAAAGGTAGGCAAAAGATGGTTACAAGAATATTAATAGAATAGTTTTATTTTTAACAACTGAGATGTGTATGCTTGAGAATTAACATATGAGACGAACATTCTATGCTGTTGTTTGCTTGAATTTCACTTTATCTTCTAAATACATTAAATTCTGTGTTTCTTACCACTTAAAAATGATGAATGAGGGCAATAGTTTTGCTTCTATGAGCTTAGTGTAAAATAATAAAATTTAACAAAATATTTTGCTTTCATTTGAAGAATTTGTTATTCTAGGTAGAAAATGAAATTTTATTTTATCCAGGAAAAAGATCATCAAACTTATTGTCTTTTCTAATGAAGTTAAGAGGTCATGAAGATAAACTCTGTTATAGTATTTTCAGAAGAGATATTTTAAAGGGACAGACCAGAGCATACGAAGAAGGCCCAAGATGAGAACTTTTTACTGCAGCATAATCAGCTTTTTCTAGAATCCCTTGCACTGATTTATGGTAATTATGATGAGATATACAGCCAGAAGTCTCTTTTATCTTTAGTATGTCCATGCTTCGTCCTAGATACCTCTGCCATTATGATCCAGTCCTCCTCTTTAGTCCAGCTTATTGAATTTATATCTATCTCCACAATTTACAATTTCCTGCTGGATTAATTTCTTGTAGCCTACTCCTAGAACCTATTCAATCAGATTTTCAGTCTTTACTGAACTGAAACCTCTCTTAAGGGTTTTCTATTCTTCTCCTTGTCAAACTTCAGGGACTGAATCTTCTTACATCTCTCTGAGAACATCTCGACAGCTTTTCCTATAACCATCCACCTTTTTGCTATTAAATCTTGTCCTCAACACTTTGTGTTACTCTAATTTCATGTGCTCTTTTCTAAAGAGCACCTTTAGTGCACATTCCTCAACTCCATCCACTACTGTTTGGGGTGAACTCCCACCCCCATCTAACACAGTCTTTTCATACTAACATGTCTTTTACACGTCATATGTATGAATAAATAAGTATTTATTCTGTAGTATCTATAAAGATAAGAAGAAATCAAACTGAGGTAGATAAAGATGAGGGTGTTAGAGCTGCCTTAAAAAAAAAAAAATATATATATATATATACACATATATACACATACATACATATATATACTGGAATAACCAAGTGAAAAAAGGTATGCGTAAGGCTAAATTAGCCTCCTGCTAAGCTCCATAAATTCACACATGTCTATTCCAGAGACCCTAATAATGTCTTGTTGAACTTGCCTATTTAGATGGCTAACCCTTTTCTAACATAATCTTCTTCTATATTAATAACTGTTCCAAATGATGTATTTTCTTTATTTGGTAAAGGAACAGAAGAGCTATCTACTGTAAAATGACACTGCTTTTCCACAAAGACATCAGACTGTTTGGTCAGTATGCTCTGGCTTTTCTAGATGTTCCTCATAGCTTTTCAATAGGATTGCTCACATTCTGGATGGCCTTTCCTCTCTTCCTATGCGGAGTTCTCTAAACAGCTTGCCATAAATGAAAAGTCATTTTTCTTTTTTTGTCTTTTAACCAGAGTTACAGCATGTGGAAATAATGAATTCCACGCAGTAGGCCAGCATCTACTGCTAGCACCAATATACATGCCTTACCTTTTCTTTTTTTTTTTTTTTTTTTATATTTCTGAGGTGGTTTTGTCAACTTTGAATCAAAACAGCTCCTGTAGCAGATAAAAATAGATGAGACCCCAATCACACAGCAATGACGCTGACTTTAGTGAGATTAAATGTGAGAAGAGGAGGTCAATTTTTTTTAATTGCAAGTGGCTAATTCACTGATTGCTAAGAACTATTCATGAATAATTTATATCTCAAATATTAAACTACATATGGGATGAGTTACTAGGGAGAGTAAGGAACCTTAAACCTGCAACTCTTCCTCTCTGGAAAGTCTGTGCTTAGATTTAACCTCTGTATCATTTACTTCTTAGTTGTTTTAATGACTGATCTTAAAGCGTGTAAATAGCCAATGATTAAAGAAAACTTATTCAAGTATTTAGCAATTTTAAGAACAAATGGTGATGTACATAACTATTAAATGAAAACTTCACAGGCCAAAATTGGAGCCTGCCATTTGTCACCATTTCACTTACAGATTGTGATGACTTTGCTTCTCCATTCCAATCTACTTACAACATTTTTCAACTGCCATAATATAGTGTGTATATGTGTATATGAAATATGCACACACACACACACACAAAAAGTGTCTAGGAGGTAGTCTTCATAAAGAGCTTCTTCATCATAAAAACAGCATAAACACAATGCTCAATTCCATTTTTTTTTTTGCTGAACACATCACAACCTTTTACACATTGAGGCTTACAGGCATATAGTAAGGCTTAAAAACTTCAGCCATTCCATTTTACAGCCAAGACATTATGGCATTGAGAGGCAAAATCTAACACTTTATAAAGGAAGGTGCCCATCTTGAGACATTTGTAGCCTGGCTGCTGAAGGTCTGAGAACTACCAAAATGCTTTAAGTGGATCTGAAAATTTTTATCTTCTGAAGGCCTAGCAAACAAACTGACCAAAAATTTACCAAACAAAAGCAGTAAGATGCAGAAAGTGTTACCCTAAAAAAACACGTTGGACATCAGAGCTGTGTCTTACTGACCTCTCAATCTTGTTTCCATAGCACTACCAGTGTTCTGTCTTCAGATGGAACTGCAGCGTGAGCGTAAATGTTGCACAGAAAAAGCCAGTCACACCACATACCCTGCTTCCATCCCCAGTATGAGGCAGGTGTGCAGGAGGATGCTGTGGCACACATATCAAGTGTGCTCCCCAAACCACGCAGACCGCATCCAGTGGAGGATGCGCTCCAACCTGGGCACTGGCAGATGTCAGTCCCTGACACCCCAGTGGTTCGTGCAAGTTGCGGGTCTGCAGCCTGGCTTCCTGCAGGACCAATGCTTCACACACTGAGTAACACCTGGGACATCGCTTGGACAGATCTAAGGGAAGAGTGCCACCTACTGAACCACCAGGACAAACCATCAGTCCCTGCAGCCCAGTAGAACGCTGCTCCACTGAGAGCCTGGACACGGGCTGAAGCAAATTGTTTGCAACGAATTTGAACAACAAAACAAATGTACACAAAACCAAGCTGGAATATAATGAAAAATAAACCAGTGCTGGATCATAGAGCAGATGTTGCTAAGTGTTACCAGGCAGTGCTGGCACACACCTGTGACTGTCAAGCGCATGTCAGTGTGTTAGAAAATAAAATGCTAAAGATACTGAATTATGATATTCACTCAACTAGAAAACAACTAAACAGAGCTTTTCTCTCAGCTACCTACCAGTACCACTGCTAAAAACCACCAAAAAGAAGATGAAGTGCTGAATTAGGTGAAAGAAAAATGCAGAGCTTAAGCAGCTCCTGCTTAAAAATTATTTTCTTTCCAATACCTTTACGGATCCTTTTGTTTTAATCTTGGGATCTATTGGCCTGTCTACACAATTTCATAACTATCATGCAGTGTCTTAGCTTGCACTGCTGAAATACTCCACAGCTCACTCGGTATGTCCTTTTTTATTTATAGCCACCATCAAAATCACCTGAAATTGACATTTTTCACATAGAATCAATGATGTGGCAAAGTATCATACTTACATCAACATCTAAAAACATATACATGACTTACTTGGAAAACACAGCTCACTTACTTTTCAGTCCTGCTCATCTTCTGAAGTAATATGGAATTTAGATCTTCAACAATATTCCAACCTCAAATGTTAAAAAAAAAAACAACAAAACAAAAAAACCAGAAGTGAAATAGTTAAACATTTTATTATTCACATTGCATTCAAAGTAAATTGTGTAATAGTTTTCATGTCTTAATTACTTAAATTTTATATTGAGCTATAGTGATATTATCTCTCTTTTTGTCTCCACACAATTGTATTTTATAATAGCTTTTATTAGGGCCTACATGAATGGAATTTAAAATGAACACATCATTTCTGTTACTTCTGCAGTTGAGAAAAGAGAGCATTTTTCTGATATTTGGCGTGAAAAGTGCTTTCCTTTGTGTTTTATGACATACCGCAAATTGTATTAGTTGAGGACATATTTTGAGCAGGAACGTAACCAAGAGGAGAACAGAGCAGTTCTGCCACTTGTAGTAACTGTCACAGTCTGCAAGATGCCCAGTGTATAATGGAGAAAATTTCCCCATCATCACCACCCCAAAAGGGTTGATCTTGTTCCCACTGAAATAAAAAGCGAAACTTCCAGTGGAGTCCATGAAAGGAGCACTGAGGCAGCAGATCCACAGGCTGATGCATGTGTACAATCTCCTTACCCACCCTGAAGATGAGCTCAGCTCACCAGCTCCATCTGCACTGCCAGCAGTGCCCACCTTGATACCATTGCAAATGCCTCCATGGTCTCGTGTTGCCCTTGGCATTAGGGAAGCCTCCTTGAAACCTGGCTGCTAACCATTGCCTGCACCTCCATGAAACCCCTGCTTAAGTCTGACTTCTGCCAGCACACTTACTCTCAATCTATTTTCAGGATGTGTAAATACATTTAAATAAACATATTTTTTCTTTTGTTAACAGAGTTAGCAAGGCATGCACATCCAGGGCTTAGACACACAAATAGGATACCACAGGATATCAAGTTTCTGCTGAGCTGCAAGAGTTGCCTGTGTGTTCACTGCTCCCCCACAGCAAATGCAAGGTGAGTCAAGGCCACCTCACACCCTGCGCTGGGTGCTGAGCTCACTGCCATCACCAAATGCAGTGTGTTGGAGGCTAATGGGTCACACATGGGCAGTCACCACGTGTCAGCTGGTATGTGGCAACCTTCTTGTGTACAGCTTGTTCAACCATACTGATTACTGACATCTGCCATTTCTCGCAGGTAGTTCTGGAGCTGTGGTATAATCATTTAAAAAGTGCTGTTTTTTTTCTTTTGGGGCTTGATTGATTTGTGGTTTTTTTTTTTTTTGGAAGTGTGTAGGGTGAGTTAAGATAATGCGAATCTACTCATTCTATTAAAAAGCAAACCTGTAGGCACAAAGACTTTTGCTTATTCTTTCATTATAATTCAATTGATGATATTTAAAAACCTGTTTGCAAAAAAAAATCTGGTGACACTAAAATACAATAACAAACCGTGTACACTTGTTACGCTAACAGGAGATACCAATGAGAAAGGAGAGCAGGCAGTGTATCATTCCAAAACATTGACGAAAACATTTAAAAATATGAATTTCACTCAGCTCTCCGCATATCTCTGCTAGTGAGCATCAATCACCTTATGCAAACCACAGGCCACATTCTGCCTTCAGTTATCATGCCAGTAACCAAAGGAATAATTTGGCTTTTAATTTCTTTTCCTCCCTAAAGTCAAAAGTTTGGAAATGTCACCCTATTCTTTCCATACTACATACTTCGTCTCTTTGCACAAATGCCAGAATTTGCTTAAGAGTTCCATTCAGACCATTTTCTAAATGAAGTGCCTTCTTCACTGATATTTAAGAACAGTTGCTCATTCAAAGCATCTTTTATTCTTTTATTTTTATTATTAGGGAAGACTGGTTCCCTTTCTTTTTTTCTCTTTTTTTTTTTTTTTTTATTAACATGTCCACGCTGTTACTAAACATAAAGGGTTTCTCAAGGAACCAATTTTACCACATTTGTTTGGGTGTTATATGGATGTTCGGAATAGAAATCAAGAGTATAAAAATAGATTTTCTTGATTTATGAGACATCCCTGTATTCAATTCACCATCAGTATGTGCAGACACGATGCAGTCAAGAAATGAAGCATCTGGTTCTCCCACGTTTCATTTATGAACTTTAGCACCAGATGTAAATCATTCATAAAATCCCAAAGTGTTGGAAGAGTCTCTTCCTTCATTTTAACAAACATATACTCCAAGTACTGTACCTAACACTTCACATCATTTGTTACAAATGATGGGATCTGAATTTTAATGACTTCCAGAAATATATTTCAAGAAGGAAGAAAAGACGAAGGAAAACAGGTGAGTGTGGCATTCCATGTTTCTGACCGTGAATTCTCTTTGAAACCAAAAATGTCACTTTAAGTTATTATAAACAACGTCTACATGTTATTACCTGCATACGGAATGTTTTGAAGAGAACAAATCTATTAGCTTATAAATGTTCCTCTCCCAAATCCTTTCCATTAGTGTCACATTCATGTCAGCAAATGCTGATTCAACATCAGATCTGAATTGCCTTCCTATTCCCATCTGCCAATTGCCCGTCCTCTCCTCCTTCAATCCTTCTTATAGTCCCATTTGTTCAGAAAGCCCCTCTTGCCTTTCTCTCAACATCTGTAATCCCTTCCTACTGCCTTCCCACTCCTTTGTCTCACTGTGTGCATTGAATTTCATAGGATAACTCACACTTCGGGAATTAAGCACCTGCCAAAATAATTACGGGATCAAGGCCTATACTTTATGTCGAGGAAAGCTGTCTTCTTCTCTGCAAAGTAGAATCTTTTCAATGATTATATATTAAATAACACTTACAACAACAAATCAGCCTTTTCTGGTCCTCTTTTAATACTATGTTTCTTACATATTCATTTAAGTGCAGGATTGTCAGGCGTGCATCTCATGCACCAAGGTTGCCTTACAACGTAGAGAGATGAGCAAGTGCAAAGTGCACTGAAAAATAAAAAAAAAAAGGTTCCCCTAGAGAGGACCCCTCATTGGAGAAACTTCTCCATGAGAAACCATTCAGGGCAGCTCTCTTTGCTTTCTGTCCTCTCTCCTATTGCTAAACTCCTTAAGGAATAAACATAATTGGCCTCCGGATTGCCTCCAGTCTGATGTGAAGCACTTTCTGCAGGGACATGCTGGGAACAGAGTGAGTTGCTTTAAGCAAGCTGGGAACGCAGCAGGGGCAGATCTGCTGGCTGCAAAACTCACACAGAGTTCACAGCTGTAACTACAGCCCAAAGTTTATGGCACAAGCTGTGCATGGGTTCCTTGGGTGCCCTAAGCCCTTGGGCACAGACAGATTCTTTCCCGTTTCTTGTAGCCTTGTTCTCCAGCACAAACAGCAATTGTTTTGCACCTGTCCAGCAAGGGTTAGAGCTCCATTTGTGTTAGCTCCCTTAAAAGTGGGAAAAAAAGTAGAAGAGTCTTTTTTTTTTTTTTTTTAATAGCCAAACTCAGCAACTTTTGAGGTGAAGCCAAGCAGATGTTGAACAGTGCAGGCAGCAACACTGCATGGTACAGTTTAAGGCACCACATGGGCAGTACTGTATCAAATCAAAACTTCAGGGGAGATTTAGGTAGGCACAATATAAGAGCTGAAAATGAAATCTGGCCTGAATGCGGGAAGTTAACATCTCCATCCCTGAGAAATGTGATATAGGCACTTTAATGATGGCATGAGCTCAGCATCCCAGCCTCCCACATTCCATCACCAGCAACATAGCTGACACTCTGCTGGGACATTGCTTGTGGGAGGCAGAGCACCTGAAAAACACCAGCATCACCGCTCTGTGGCCTTGGATCCACTGAGTGGTGTCAAAGGTGAGTTCATCACATTGCCACCAGACAAATCCCAGCCCAATTCTTGCCTCAAATCAGATGCTGACTTACCACAGCGGAGGCCACATCTGGCTGAAAATGCTGTTGGATTCATTCTAGAAGTGATCAACCAAGGGGGGAGATCATCCCATGATGATTTTTTAAAATGTATTTTTGCAGGAACAGTTTTAAAATTGTTTTACAGCAATGCAAAATTGTCTACTATAAGAGAAAGAAAATTTTGATTAAGTTTCAACATTACTTCAATTAAAATTTCAAATAAAATGTAAAATCTTATAACAGAAAATCTCAATTTTTGTTAGATATTTTTCCAGGAAGACATCTGTTTTGCCTTTTAATTCCTACTGGCTTCCTTACAACCCAGAGTTCATCTAATTCAGTACTATATGTAACTTGATAAGGCTTCAATCACTATTGATATACGTAAATAGAAAAAGTTGATCTGCTACGTTGTAACAGGTTTTTCTGTAAAGTATGGTAATTCCAAAACTCAGATCTCCTTCTCCCTCGAAGAATTCTAAAGTTGCATCTATACATATATTAATAAGGATAGTTCTGTACTCTGTCAGACCCTTTTTAACTGTGTATTGTTGAGTAACAAACACTCAGCTGGGTTCTACAAGACTTTTTGATATGGAAAGGTTTCCTCTTCCCATAAGTAGTTCCAACTGATTTTGATGGACAATTTATGATACGAGATTATTCTCAACATCAATGGTAGCACCAGACTGTCTTCTGTATTCTGAAAGTCAATAGTGGGAAAGAGTGGAAAATTTACATAATATATCATTAACATATATTTATATACTTTCTTTTTTTAATGGTATCTGAACAGGAATGTATTTCCAAAACAGGCATCACACTTTTGTCACATTTTTTTTCTTTTTTTTTTTCATTTTATCTACATCAGCAATATAATAAAAGGGGAAAAAAAAGTATTAGTAAAAAAGCCTGTTCAGGTAAATGACTAGTTGTGCCAGCTGTTTGAGAAATACCATTTCTTTTATTTTATTCACCACTTTCCTACCATGCCAGAGGCTGAAGCTTGAGCCTTCTGGAACTCCACAGGCACAACTTACTGTCTCATCACAGTCCTACAGCACTTGGGTGGTCTCCCTCAGACTAACCAAGACAGGAATACCACCTCCTTGATCCATAATGTATTCATCCATTTCACTTGTCTGCTCAGACATCCTAGACCAATGATTTATTTGCAGAGGTGAAGCTAGGAAAACCTCCCCCATTCCAAACACACGTACACATACTTTTATAAACCAGCTGAAATATTCAGTAACTTCCCAGAGGAGAATGGGTTTTCCCCCTCCCTCTCCTATATGTTTTATATGGTTTCCATTATTATTTGATAAATGTGCTATGACACACTATTTACCTCGGTCAGCAGCTCTGGGGAGCTTTGTGCAGCTTTGCTCCCCACCTCTGCCACCCACTAGATAGTTCACAAATAAATCACAAATCCAGATTAAGACAATATAGTTTGATACTGAGAAGGGAGATGAGAGTTGGGATGAGATGTGCTGGAGGAGGCTTTGGTTTCATCTCTCTCTTTTGCTTCTGAGCCATGACGAGCTGACTCTCAGACTCTAACAGTGGCTCTGCTAAGTCCATTTTTCTTTTATGAAATGGAAGACATTCTCTGTTTACTGCTCTAACTCTGTCTCTGAGGCTCCCCGAGAAATGTTCAGTGTTCAGTGCAAGCAGGAATGAGTCTAAGGACCTTCATCATAACACTTGTCTCCACAGCTCCTGAAGTCATCTTCTCCAGCCAACAGCAGGAAGTGTGCCAGGATTTACCTGTCCTGTTGAAAGTAAAATAAATATATTTAAGGAGGATGATCAGAGTTTTGTATGGAACTGCTCAATATTCCATTGCAGATAGAAGACTGTGAGGATCAAGAGGAGTTATCCAAAGCAGCTATTAAATGACATTACTACAGCAACAGCACATCCACATAGAGGCAAGCTGTAACAGAGTAATATTTGGTGTAACTGTCATTTCTTTTTATACAAATTTGATACAAAAATCCAGGGTTTTTAGACACACTGGGCAATTTGGGAAGCATTCTGAAACCAGTGATGCAGATGTGGATGCACATATATATGTGTCAGAATGGGGCAGTACCAAACCTGACTATGTCTGCTCTCTTGAAAATTACTGAAAATCAGAAGCTTCCTAGAATCAGTGGCTGACTTTACAAAATCAGAGACAACCAAACCCTGAAATGAAATTAGGCCCAGGAGAAAAGACAGCCAGCTGTACCAAACCGGAGTGCTTCCAAGAACACTCCTGTTTCAAACACTACAGTGCTAATTCCACTATCTGTGGAACACAACACTATCTGTAGAAAAGGCAAGAACCCAATCACAGCACTGTCGCCTCCAAATATTTAAAAAGCATGAATTAATAGTCTGTTCTTCTTCCTCATAAATAAAACAATAAAAAAGACTGACTGAGAGTCACACAGATCTTATATGTTCTGTTCTGCGTGTTTTTATGTTGGCTAAACTTTTATTAACAGCTGACTTATGGTAGAAGCATATTAGTATTAGGAGAGTGTTTCCTCTCCCATGATCTCAGAGTTCCTGACACTCACGTTAGTGGAAAAGCACCCTTGGACTCTGTTCAAAGTGAGGTATGTGATGGACACAAGTGCTGCCATCTCAGAGAGCTGTGGTGCTTGCACTCCTTTCTTGTGCTCACCAACAAAGCAAACATGGGGACATCCTTCCTTCAAGGACTGGATGACTGAGTGTTAATTCCTCCTCCCCCTCCTCACATATTTCTACAGTATTTTAAGCAATCCGTACTCAATATCACCCCCTTACAGTTATCAGAGGAGGTGAGAGATACCCTTTCCCACCAAGGCTCCCAGATAGGCTTCACTCTCCAGATAAGATAAGTCAGCCCTCAAAGAAAATAAAGCATAAGAAAATAGCGCCATAGTTTTTGCCATATATTTTCCCCTTTGCAAATTCTAAAATGCTCATGAAAGAATACTGCCAAAGATTTGAAAAATAAGATTGTTTCATTGGAAGAAGAAACCTCAATGTCTTGCAAGTGTTTATTCTGTTTCCTTTATTTCCCCTGTCAGAATAATCACAGATCATCTATCAGCCCTCTTCTCCCCCCACCTGTGTAACTCTCCAGCAAGGAAAAGATAATTCATCCTATAGTCAGTCTGGAAGCACAGGCAAGCTGTTTGGCTAGCCGGGACATGTCTACTAATTGGCTTACTGAGGGATAATTAGCTTAAGCTATTTTTTTTTTCTAGCCACATACTCATTTTCATTAAACTTACAAGAATTTAAATAGGGACTTCCACTCCTCAATCAGCTTTGTCAGAATTGGGCCTTACTTTCAAATGAGTTTGTAGACAACAAGCAGACAGACAGTAAAATTGCTTCAAACATCATTCTAAGGGAACTGAAGTAAAAACTGGAGTGTGACCGGAATAAAGCATGACCTGAGCACTCAGAAATCAAGTTATCAGTTAAACTACAGTGATTTATTGAAATTATAAAGAACTGGAAGAGTTTTACTAAGAATAATGGTATCAGCAAAACACCCAGGTCAGAGTGTTGTCATACAAGCAAGTTACTCCATGAATAGTAGCAAAAATGAATCCTAGTTTGGAGTACTATACAGGTATATATTATAATTTCCACACATAGAGATGGAGCACTCTCAGGGGGGTGTAGAAGACATAATCTTGATTGATAAAAGGAACAATCCTTATGAAATGCACAAGAACTTCATGCAAGCATTTCATGTTTTTGAGTCCCCTAGCACTTCAACAAATTTGACTAAAAGATACCAACAATTTAGAAAGTTACTGGGAAACAGGAGCTGACAGGTAAACATCATGATAGCACGTGTCTCTCTTTCTTGAAAAACAGACTGAAAAGATGAGAAGGCTCACATTCACCTGATTGTAAATGATTTCCTGTCACTACTCTGTGTTTCTGTGACCCTGGTTTTTTCATATGCCTGTTTTTCCCTATATTGTCTGATACTGGCTTGGCAGCCGCCCTCCCTGTGACAATGACTCAATGTGCTGCTTTTCCTGTCTTATTCTACAAAACACATAATTTGATGTGACTAACGCAGCTCATTTTGATGAGTCACAGAGCCAGGAAATGTAAAGAAGATGCAGTTTTCTGAAGTGTGCAGTTCAAGCAAATGTTAGAAAAACAAACTTTAAAAAAATAATTCTTCATCTTAAAATTGTGGATACAGTATAGCTCCTGTATCCCTATCTATATGGCACACCTAATACTGTTTGAAATCATTAATAATGTGTTAACATTCCTAGTAGCGTGTCTGGTTAACTTGGGAGATGGGTGGAGAAAAGTCATGAAAGGACATTCTCATTGTCCATGTTATAAATTTGACTCCATTTATGTCATTGTTAAGGAATCCTCAGCACACACTGCTTTCTGATTTCTAACATAGAATCTGTAATGCTGCCTTAACTTCAGTCCTTGCTTTAAGAAAGCAATATTCTAATTCGATGGGTCAAGCGTAAGAAAAAATATTCACAAAAAATATAAAATCTGAAACACATAAAGGCTCTGAATCTACGAATACAGCTCTACTTATTTCCAGTCTACTGCTATAACCACAAAACTATCTTCACCTTACAAGATTTGTCTGTCTTACACAGGAAGGATTTTCACACTGAGCATTGTTATTTGAGGCTGCTTTCTTCCAAAGTCAATGAAACAGCTGAATGAAGCCATCATTACCTCCTCTCAAATTATGACCAAATATATGAGTTATAGAATATTTTTCTGAATAAAAATAAAGTACTTATTTGAAAATAATGCATGATTTTATTTTATTTTTTAAGAAAATGGCAGAGAACAAAGTGCACAAGGCCAAACTTTCTAATAAATGAGATTTATTATGGGAAAAAAGTCCAATAATTGCATTTTCAGGGGAAAGGTCATTATTACTTAGAAGGAGGTTAATAGAACAATATTAATAGCTTTTTACAGGGCAAAAGAGATAGATGCAGTATTAATATGAATGAAAACAAGAATGAGGATGCTCTCTGTTAGGCAAAGTTTAGACTAAAAATTCAGAAGGTCAAATTCATCTTTCATATTCCCCAAAATAAAGAATTAGACAGTATAAAATGTTATCAAGCCTTTTCATTCAGTGAGTTTAACAGAAAGTAGCAGAAATAAAGTGATCAAAAGTTTTAGCCTGAAGCCAACAATTAGAAGCACGGCTCAAGTTCTGTGTCTCTGAAAGATTCTAAGGGAAGATCGCTGAAGATAAAAGTCAACATGACTCCATCATTGAACTTTTACTAAAGGAATTGCAGCAATTCTGTCTATTTGGCCAATATTTTACATTAAACTAATTTTTTAAAGCAATGGAAAATTGCCAGAGATAAAAATAATTTGCAATATACATTAATAATAATTATATATTACACATCCGTAATGCTTTTCATGCAAAAGTCTCGAAGTACTTTTATAAACACTTAATTAAGCCTCCCAGCACTTTGAGAGTAGATTATTTTTCTGAACCATTTACCAGTTGGAGAAACTAAGGCACAGGCAATTGAAAGCAAACCATTTGCCTCACATTACACAACAACTAAAATTGGTTATAAGGCAAGCATGTAGGAAGGAAGAGGGCACATGCAAAAAATACTGCCAAAACCAAATAGTTTTTCAGTCAGAACCAAAAATAACCTTCCCACTCTCCCAGCTTCAAGTGCTCTGCAATCTCTTACAGACATCTGAGAATCCTTTCCCTCACAAGTACTTCTAAAAACATCCAGCAAAATATATTTTCTACCTTCAAAAACACAGGGAAACAAGAAAAGAGTGTTTATTTAAAATACATGGTGCAAAAATAACAGTTCATTCTCATTGGTAAAACTAGCTAAAGAAAAAAATAAAAATTAGGAATTTTGATTCTCAATCTCCAGCACTGACGACTAACATTTATTTCCTCTCTTAGACAGTGTTGAGTGAGGAAGAAAAGAGAAATCCAAAGGTGATTATAAAGACAGTACTAACAACTGTCATGCACACGTGTGAACTATTAGCATGCTTTCACTACCAGGCTAAGCAGGATCTGTCTAACTAGTAACCCCAGCCTTAATCCACTCAGCAGTAACACACCAGGACTCACAATTATGTAAGTTTGCTATTAAAATGCAATTTGGAATCAACTGTTAAATCTCCATAGTGACGAATACACTGAAAAGCTGTCCTACTTTGGAAGATTAAATTGACTTTATTTTTGGTTATTGTATCTAAACACTCTAACTTGCTTTATTGTACTCTCCTAATTCAGTTTTACTTTACCAAGCACCCCAGACAAGAGAATTTGCTTGAAGTCACAGTCGAGCTGGGAAACATATATATTTAGGACATCATCTCAGAATACTGTAATTATGTAAGTATAAGTATTTGAAGTCAAAATTCATAATTGTGTGTGATGAGGGAAAACTGAGGAATCTTTTTGTTGAATGTTTTGACTGTAAAGAGAGCTGCCAATCCCACCAGTTTGAGGACGTTTCAGAGCAGATGTCTGTATAGCATTTGGGATGCAATTTTGTGATTGAGTTAAAAAAAAGAAAATTATTCAAGGGTTACAATACTTTAAAAATCCCATTGTGAAATTTATTTTACTAGTAGTGTTGCATTTGTATAGTCATTTTAGGAAGAGATTACTTAATATAATGTAATGGAGGAGATTAATGTAAGAGAGTAACTCTTCAGTCCTTACTCTTGTACTATGCTCTTTATATACAAAACAAGTAAAGAGATGGATAGTAGCATTTTAAAGCCTTCCTTTTCTGAGATCTATTTCTCTGAGTCAAAAGATGATGCGCAGCCTTCCTCACACTGAATTCATTGCTTTGGTCTAGAGGAAAGGGCTTTTGGAGGAAAACCAAAGTCAAGGCAAATTAAACTGAGATAGTGGAAAAGGTATAAATGTGAACAGAAGAAAATATCATGTGAGAACACGAGGGCTTAATTTTCCCATTATTAAGGCAAGACTGAGTGAAAGCTAATAAATCACAGCAACATAGCACTACATGGAAATCAGCATCTTAGCAAGGTGTAAGTCACAGCTGACGATGGCTGCAAAACAAAATCCAGGATCCCTTACTATTAACGAGTACCCACTCACCACATCTTTTACAAGGCGTAATGAAGTACTGAAAAGTAAGAACATTTGTGAGTTTTGGCTTTTGCAGTGCACGCAGTCTGCAGAAAATCACACAGGCAGTTCAGCTTCTTCAGCTGCTGCCAACAAAAGCAGCCAAGTGAGAAGGACACACAGATCTGGGTTCCCTCCCCAGCTCTGCCACCTCGTCAGGAAATCACTGCCCTCTAATTCCTCTGGATTCTGCCTGGAAAATGGATTTTTTTCCTTGTGGGAAATTTTAAAAGGAGACTTCAGAAACATCCCAGTGCAATTCAGGGCTTGGTGATGAAAGTATTTTGTTTTCTGAGGCTTTTATCCTTCTTTAAAATCTTCACAGGTGGAGAAATCAGTCATTTTTTTTTTTTTTTTTTTTTTTTTCAAATACAGATAAAACATCTTACTATTCATGTCCCAAAAGCTTACTCTTGCGCAGTCAGTACTGAAATCTACTTATGTTTCAGACACCGTCTGGTATTACATGATTTGGTTAGACAGAGAGATGGATATAAAGGAACAATAGACCTTGCAATTTTAAAAAAAAAAAAAAGCTATTTTAAGTCTTCTAATCTTAAAAAGTACTTACTCGATTTAATCATGATTTTCATATAGTTTAGTTGTCAGTGAGTCTTAACCCTAGAAATGTGAACGCACAGGGATTTTTATGGGTTTGTTGGTGGGGGTTTTTTGGTTTTAATATTTTAATTTTGTTTTATTTATTATTGAGCTGCTGGAGAGAAAAAAAAAAAAGTCTTATAAAGGGACTGTAGTTGAATGCTTAATTAGGAACAGCTTATCACCTGTTCAAATAAGCTGAAGAGTTACATAACTAGGCCTTGCAATTCCTACAGATAAAGGCAGTTTAAGTTGGCTTCCTATTGAAATAAGTTTTATGTAACTGATTTGTCTGTCTCTCCATCTTTCTTTTCTCTCCCCTTTCCCTTCATTCCAACAAAAGACTGAACCATTAGCCAATTTGAACTTGAGGGCTAAAAATCTCAAAAATGATATTCCTACTGGTTTCATGAAGACAGCTGATGAGATAAGAGTGAAAGACCTAAATCAGTGCCCTAGTTTCCTCTAAAGGAAAACAGAGAAAATTACAGAACTGAGAGCTTGGTGTGAGATTACTATTCTCAATGTCTGAGCTGCAGAACAAGTCAGATGCTTTCAATTTCACAGACTCTGTTTCCTTGTGTGGTCAAGTGGGCAATCTGCCAGCTTACCTGAGGGGTAAGCCCCTCCTGGGTCAGTCCAGACAAACTGCCTGTGCTCCCAGCTCAAAACACCGGACATTAGGAAGCATATGGCCACAACTATAATGAAGATTACTGATCTTTGTGGTCTTTCTGTTTATCTGATTACCAATGCAGCTGACACTGTTTTGACTTTTCTTTTTGGCTGAATGCACTGCTAATAGCTACAGAAAGGACACTGAGGTGCTGGAGCAGGTCCAAAGAAGGGCAACAAGGCTTGTGAAGGGCTTGGAGAACATGCCCCACGAAGAGAGACTGAAGGAACTGGGGATGTTCAGTCTGGGGAAAAGGAGGCTGAGGGGAGATGTTACTGCTCTCTTCCAATAGCTGAAAGGTGCTTACAGCAAGAGTGGGGTTGGTCTCTTCTCACTGGTGACAGGACGAGGGGAAATGGCCTCAAGTTGCACCAGGGTAAGTTTAGGTTGGATATTAGGAAGCACTTCTTTACAGAAAGGGTTGTTAAGCACTGGAATAGGCTCCCCAGGGACGTGGTTGAGTCACCATCCCTGGATGTGTTTAAAAACCGTTTGGATGTGGTGCTCAGGGATATGATTTAGCGGAGGGTTGTTAGAGTTAGAGTAGTATGGTTAGGTTGTGATTGGACTCAATGATCTTTAAGGTCTTTTCCAATCTGAATGTTTCTATGATTCTATGACTTCTGAGGCGCTACTCACAGAAGGTGGAAAGCTAACTATCCAGCAGTGCTTGTGATAGTCTCCTTTAGCACCGGCTGAGGCTGAGACAGGTCAATGTTGAGAGCGGTTTTGAAAATTGGAGCCCAGAATATTAATCCTTTGTTTATTTCCTAGACTAATGTCATGACAGGAAAACATTCCTCATGCTGTAAAACCAATTTACTCTCATGTAAAGAGATTTGGTTCAGTCATAGCATCTACTTTTGATTTGAAAATCTCAAGATTTGAGATATTTAACAGTAGTTATCTATTACGTACATATACTTTTTCATTCTATTTTTCTCATAGATGTTTGAGATACACTTAAAATAAATATAAGCTCAAACAAAAATTCCTGAATTTCCAGAAATATTTGAAAATTGCTGGATTTTGAGACAATTCAATGCAATCCAAATTCACTCTAATCACTCTTATCTTTGCAAGTCAAAAGCAAACATCCAGATTATCATATTTAGGAAAATCCCACTTGAAGATTTTAATATGGTAGTCCATACTAACAAACAATGAAACCAGAAAAATCTTCATCTTAATCTAGTCAGAATTTTCATACAATCTCAATACTGTATTGAATGTCTCAATTCAGTATTTTTATATCTCATTATATTTGTCAGTGGTTTTTCACCTGTTTGGTCTGCATAGCTGGGGATGAAACTGATCTAACATGTGATACGCTCCTGGAGTCATTCCTAAACCGTCATGGACTTACTGCCAAAGTGAGCCAAGGAAGCAAGATATCTCTTGTCCATAGAAGTGTGATGTTATTTTTTCCCTCTGTGTTTTTCTCAGCTCTGGTTCATTATTTCTGTACATTGTTATACTCTAGTGGTCTAGAGATGTAATTTTTCTGTGCCTCCTTTCCATGCCACAATGTTCACAAGAAGTCTGTCTTAATATTATTTCACACAGGACTGCACAGAGAGTTTGTGAACAGTTCCATGATGTTCAAAACTGAACACAGAAACATTCACAACTTTTTTTTTGTTCTTGAGATGGATGTGAAGGGGAATGTGGTGGAGCTTGTGAGATGAGTGAAGCCATATATTTGCAGTAGGCACTAACAGTATTGTAGTATGAGAAAACAAACAAACAAACAAATACAAACAAACAAAAAAAAACACCAACCTGCTTTTTGCCAAATGTAAGCTCAATAAAAGAGAAAAAAAGATACTGTTATCTCAGCATAATGTTAAGATAGTACCCATCATAATCAGGTATGAACTCAGAGCATAGCATTCAGTAATGAGTATAAAAGATAAATATAGTAAAAACAACATAAACGAGCAGTCATTAAAATATTCTCAAACAATGAAATATTTAGATAAATTATGAAGATGAATACAGTGCCTCATACATCTGCATGTCAAAAAGAGTAGTGATGCTTCTTGCAATAGTACAGAAATGAATAGTTCCGTCAAGTTTCTAATCCTGATAAAGATTTTTTCTTACAGTTATAGAAATGTATTGAAGTATTTAAATCACCTGTCAAATGTAAACCTACTCGAGCACTGACACTTTATAATGTGAAATCAGACATCATTTATACTTGCTGGGATTTTTCATATTGTCTTGTACAAATAGTGAGGCTAGATACAGAAATAGTATATTTTCAATTTTAACCTTTTTTTCTCAATAATTTCCAGAATGTAATTCTGCCCCCAGCTGGTTAAGACATAGCTGACATAGGAGACTGAAAGTGAGAGAATATTGAACCTATGAACTCTGCTTCTTCTCAGATGACGACTACAATTTGCATGCAAAGTATCAGCAGCTTTACTGTTCAGCACAGGTGCTAATAGATTCTAAGTTCTTTATGTAAGTATATACTGCACCCTCTTCATTATAGTACTAATAGCAGAAAGGTGAAACTGTTTTCAGGAAACAGAGTTCATTGATTACTGCTACAGAACATTACAATTAATGACATCAGTTTGTGGTAATTGCTACACCTGTATCATATCAACTGAAAAGCAGAAACTTAATGCACACTCCCCTCACCATGTGATTCTAGAAAGTTGCATACATCTACTGCCTGGGATGGATTTTCACATGCCCATTTGTCTTCCTACTGCTCTTTTTCATCAGATTCTGAGTCTGTCTTTTTGCAAATAGAACATATGTACAGAAAAATTTATATGACTTTCACTCCTTTTTCAGGTATAATTGTAGCCCATCCTTATCTCCCAGGGAGGAAGAAAAACAAAGGAAAAAGAAAAGTAGGCAATAGAAAAGCAAGGAAATAAGTTATTATTATTACCTTTTAAAACAAAAGCTTTCATTCACCCTTCAACCTCTCTCCACTATCTTCTATCATATTTCAGGACATCTCTTCTGATGCAGCTGAAGAATAGATTACAAATACCTTCAAATTCATCTGACTTACTTTCTATTCCATATATCATCTTTTCATATGCAGCTGTTTCTGTCACATCAGCAATCCACTCCCTCAGTAACAGCTCTGATTCATCCTTTCAGGTTCTCAGTATTAGTTTTCAACACCATGAGAATAAAGGGGACAATGTCAGGAAGCTTAGTCTCCATCTTTAGGCTTGGTATATTCAAATAAATAAAAACTGGCAAGAAAATAGGGTCTGAGTATAAACACTCATTTGAAATAGTTTTGAACAACAAGACAAAAAGAAAACAGAAAAATTGATTCTGAAAAAGGAAACCAACACAATACGTCCAAATTGTAGTATCTAAGTGCAAAGTACAAACAAAATGGTCCCTCTAGCAGGGACCGTTGAGTGATACAGTCTGAAAACTGTTGCTTCCAGAGGTTCCTGATGTCTCCATCCAGGCATCCCAAATACAGGAAAAAGCTCACCTGCAACACTTGGATAAAACTGATTTACAGGTTTAAAATCAGATCCTGTAAATCAGATAAGCCTATAAATCAGTTTTATCCAGGTGTTGCAGGTGAGCTTTTTCCTTGCATTCCATAACAGGTGGAGTTTCAGTGTTTCCCTCTGCCTTTAGCTTGTTACATAACAGCGTTTTTGAAAAATGTCCAATCAAATGAGCACTGGAAAAACTATCCTCCCTCCACAGTCCTTTTTAAAAGGTCTCTTTATTGTGCCTTTGATTAGAGATGATCAGGAGATGAAGCCAGAGAAGCAGCTAAGCAGACGCTAAAGACATTCAGAACAGACCTTGTGACAAAGAGCTGGGCTATGAACAACTACATCTGCTGGAAAA
>JACDJE010000428.1:41242-116242 GCA_016647715.1 Pavo muticus | reverse complement strand
GAATAAATCAAACTGCAGTTGCCCAGTTTGAGGAAGTAAAGGTCTATTGGCTTGCTTGTTCTCCATGATCTCCTCCCATGCATTATGTCTGAGTGCTACACCCTGCTGGATGGGTCAGTGCCCAACACTCAAAATGAAAACAGCTCTTGAGGACCCTCACCTCTTTCTTTTTCAGTAGCCAAGAGAAGCAAAGAGACATTCCCTGCTGCAAATTCTTGTTCATCAGGCATCTGCTTTGGAAATGCACCAGCAAAGGCCTCTGAGACTTCTTGCTGTGGGAAACCAAGGTTTCAAAAGACTGACAATTAAAGGACTTTCATAAAGAACAGAAGGGAAGAGTAGGCAAAGTTAGATGCTTTCCTTGGAAAAAGATGACTCAGAGCAGATCCTTTTGACCCTAGAAAGCAAATACAATAGGTTTTAGCAAATCTGAGACCTAGGAACAAATCTCATGTTCCTACGACTGCATTACTGAGCCTCAATCAAATCAAATGCATCATCCAAAGCTGACGCTAATCTTTCTCCACCTGATAAGTAACATCTTTGAAGATCACCTCACTTCCAAATAAAATAAAATAAAATAAAATAAAATAACAAAATATTTGATGCAATTGTGCTTGGAGTAGCTCCAAGAACAGAAAAGCATGCAAATAATAGATGTACTTTTAACTGTCCTTGATTGTTTGATAGTCCTTGTACAAACACAGTGCACAAAGACTGACTGAACTGTCAACACTCTTTAAAAGAATAAAACCTCAGAAGAGTGATGATATTGCCTAAAACGTACATTGGCATTGCACTGTGCTGGTAAGAGCACTAGGGCAGATACTCCAGTTTTAGCGCATCTTTCTGAAATACTCTTTAGCCCTAAATGATCACGTAAGACAGATGCAAGGAGTGCTGGAATTCAACATGCAGACAGCTCAGGAGGAGATAATAATATATTAATGGAGAAAGCAGCTACCCTGTAACATCAGTCAACATGTCATTAAGCAATGTTGCAGCTACCACATGACTATCTCTTGGTTTTTGATAACTTGACCTCATGACAGGTTGTTTATTGATACTTTCAGAAATTTAAAAGCATACTGTATTGATAATATTTTCATGGGTTTTTTTTTTTTTCATATAACAAAGTTCTGAAACAGGAGGTATGTAAAACAAGGGAAGAAAACAGTCTAGAGTTGGCGTTGAGGGTTTATCGTTTTGTTTGGGGGATTTTGATGTTACCATTGTTTGTTTTTTAATACCCAAATTACATTGCTTATGTTGTATTATGGGCTATAATGTAAATCCCTTTCTGATAAGAGTGCCACTCAACAGCACTGAAAGTGGGCATGCTCATTTATCCCTTCAAAAATTGTATTTAACATAGAGGCAGCCAAAAACTAAATTCATTGTGACCATTAATCCTGCAGTATCAGGTTACAGACTGAGTGACCTAACATAAATTCCCTCTCTTAATTCAAGCAAATTAAATTCCAGGTATGTTCGCTAAGGAACTCAGGATCAGATTCATACCCACTGACACTCAGGTTTGTTGGGAATTTTCTGATGAAAAGTTTTGGTCACAGAAGGTGTTGGTTCATCAACTTTGGCATGTTTTGTGGGAATCCTGCTCTCTTCAGGTACTTCAGGCATATAAGAGAGAAAGTACATGCACTTTCTCTCTGATGTCCTGTGATCAAAAGACCCATGTCCATGTCTGTGCAAGGCCTCCTGCAGGCCACACTGGTGATTACAGGTTACTCTCTCACTCCACTGCCTGTCTGCTCATCACACTGCCCTTTCCTCTGAAAATTTGGAGTGATCTTGTGATCATGCTATTGAGAACTCAGCATCTCCAGTGAAGCCACTTCCTATTTATCTCTGCTAACAGAGTAAAATCAAAACAACTGCCATTGCCATTTTCTACTTCAGTCCTGAAAACAGGAGAATCACTGGATGAAGGGATTCACCTACCTACACCCCACAGGCATGCTCCAATACTTTGCTCAGGCAGGTCCACTGGCAGCACTCAGACTATAGGATTTAACTTTTGGTGGGCACAACCTAGAATTCTTTAGTTTTCCACCAGGAAATACACAGCATGAATAGGAAAATAAATAATGAAATTAAGCTTAACAGGGTTGCTGGCCCATTTTCAGATCCCCCATTCTAAAACTTGCAAGCATCACCATTAGGCACTTTGCCAATTCTATTTCCCCAGTGATTTCAGGCTTATGCACCACTCAAGAGGAGTCTGTTAATGACTACAAAGATCCACAGCTGTTTACAGTTCAGACTCAGTGGTGGACCAGGCAATAAGCTTGATCCAACAATGAAGTTGTTGGACTCTCACAGCAAGAGGAGACATTGTGTCAACCATTTGCTTGCTTACTGCGCGAGTGACTACCAGGACAGCTTAGCAGGGCAGTAACAAACAGGGAAAGGAGGAGGTATGGATTGGAAAGAAGCTGTGCTGGGCCTTGAAAATGAAAATAGAAATGTACAAGGCTTAAATAGTTCACAGAAGCAAAAACAAAGAAACAAAATAAAAAGCCAAAGAAATTCTTTACTATGCAGAAAGACTAAAAATATATTCAGAATAACATTTCAAAATAGAGCTATAGTCATCTGTAGAAGCCTCCAGCAATATTACCTAGCACTCCTTTTTTTTTTTTTTTTTTTTTTTTTGGATGCTTGTGTATTTTTTGGGAAGCCTGGGGTTTTTCATGAATGAATAAATGAGAGCAACAGCTTCTCACAGTAGAGTCTGGTCTTCAGGAAAATGATAGTTGAAGGAGAGAGAGAACACCAAAAACCTGCTGCTAAGCTGGTGGGAATTACATGAGAGGCTTATATTAAGCTTCTTCTCATTTTTAGATACAGAACATAATGTTAACAAAATATATGTAAGAAGGTATTTGAGGTAAAAAAAAATAAAAATAAAAATAAGGGAAGAAGCCAGAAAAAGATAAAATGATTTCATCAGGGACACACGCTTTCAACAACATATCAAAGTAATATGAGTTGAGAGCATCAGTTCTAGCCATGCCCTGGCTACAAGTTCAAACATGCTGCTGACCATGAACAGAAGCAATAGTCTACTTTATAAAATATACATACGCATTTTTAAAAGAAGGATTCCTAGATACCATAATAATTAGACACATCAGCAACTCTGGAAAAAAGAAAAGCCATCAAATAACAATAATTGATGAAATTAGAACATCTGCCCAACAGTCACCTTTGTTGTGCTAGACTTTAAAGCATAACCTGACAACGTGCACTGGTCCAAGTTTGTTTCACTTAGAAGCAATGCATTTATCATTAGGGAAGCATTTTCAGGCTTTTCACTTAAGATGGTTCCCAGAACTTCCACATCTGGTGCCAAGGGGTTGTTAGAAACTCACAGAAAGCATTAAGAACATGCCTGTGTGGGTGGGCAGCTGATCAAGCAATTTATTGATTAGCCATATAGTATTAAGTGAAAAAATTGGAAGGGAAAGGATGAAACTATTTCTGGTAAGGTAAGACCCTCCATATTTACTGAGTAGACTATCCACAACAGGAAATACTTACTCGATTGCTTGATTGCAAAGTCAGGCAGGTCCTTGGCCCCACTGACTACATTGGAGCTATGACAATTTAGCAGCGGAAGAGCTGTGACCCACAACAATTTGTTAATGCAGTGGCTCTTACATTTATAAAAACAGGACATCAGGAAATGCAAACATGAAAAATCTTTCATTTGTCTACTCTTCTCACATATAAGATTTTCTAATATATACCAGTCCAAAAATTAGGAAAACAGGAGAAATGCATAAACCCTCAAAGTTCTGTTTCAAGGAACTCTTGTTTCTGACTCAAGTGCAAAATGCATCCATAATATTAAATGGGAGCAAAGTATCTGCTGGAAACGAACTTCATTTAAGGGCTCAGCTGTGCTGAAGCTTCCGTCAACTCAATGCCTGTCTGAGTTCTTGAGCACTCCAGACTTGAAGCAAAATTTTAAAGCCAGAGCCCTGTCCACCTTTAGCTTGGAAAATTCCCTTTTCTTGTATTAAATTTAAAATTTAGATGCCTAAACTACAGTGTTCTCCTCTTAAAGAGCCGTACGAAAATGTACCTCTCTGCCCTGTGCCACTGACGCTTGAATGGACTACCATCAGAGAAGATAAAGGGGTTTTTGTGATCATCCAGCTCTTTTTTATTCATCATGTCAGAAAGTGAAGGAATGTCATCATGTGGCACCTGCTTAGATATTTTCTGGAGTGACTGCAATCTAAATATTGATAGCCAATAAGACTGACAATACTATGCTGTGCCATAAAATACTAGATGCCATGAAGTACTGCCCAAGGTGATTGTTATTAAGCAGTTGGAGGTCAAAAAATAAAAGGCAAAAATCTGTACAGAAAATGTATCAAGTTTCATAGCCCAGGCCTCCTGGACCAAGGCACTGCATAGTTACACAGTGGCCCTCAGTTCTCTCACCCTCATCTTACATTCAGTTTCTTCAAGTGTTCAGAACACTCTTTCAACAACAAGCAAGCCAGATCAAAGTAAATTCGTAACATTCATGAATGAGTCCACTTTCTACAGCATTAACAATGTAATTTTGGTAAGAAAAAAAAATGAAATTAAGAATGTAAAAAAAAAAAAAAAAGCAATTAAAAACAACAACACAGCAAGTAAAGCAAAGGATTTCTGGGTTTTCTGAGGGAAGGTTACTCTAACAGATATCAGTTTTTGTCGTCACACTCAGTACTCTTTATAGCCCCCTTAACAGCAACCAGGATTCTGGATACTCTCCTCTATTGATACCTAAGGGACCCAACCTGCAGATGGTCCCCATTTCAAATGTTTTTTCCTGTAGCTATTTAAGATACCAATTTTTACTCCCTTACAAAATGGAAACTACATTTTTTGGTAGGCCATTCTCTTATTTCAGACTTGGTTCAAGTGAAATGCCAGTCACAAACGCTTATGCCCTTTCCTCCTACTCATTTTTACCTGTACATAGCATAGTAGTAGCAACTATTGCAGTGAGCGCATGCCACTATGTCAAGTTTCAGGATATCTGTGATCTAACAAAACCTGCTAACAAAGTGAATATACCATGATTCATCAATTAGGTGGAGAAATACTGCTTTTCTTTTTTTTTTTTTTTTTTCTTTTACTAGAAAAAACTAAATAGGTACTTCCCCAAAGCTAAGATATAATTTTGCAATGCAAAGGAGTTTGCTGCTATCTGCAGGTAAAATATTCTATTACTGAGTAAAAATCTGAAAAGCAAGCCAAGCATTTAGCTTCTGTTTTTTAATTGCAGCTTCACACAGTTCCATGTAAAAACCACAGGTCTAGGCAGGATTAATGAAAGTGCAGAGAGGAATGCTTTCTTCCATCTAATATGACAAACCACAGTCACACCACGCCTCAGATGTGCTGCTGCCAATATCTGCTATTAACAGTGACAAAGTCAAGCTTTCACACAGCCGTGCAGGGCAGCTCTGACACCCTCTAGCTATTGCAGAAGCAAAGAACTCCCAGGACACAAGAGTATCCTCTTCCTGTTCAGTAGTCCTCAGCTTATCCAGACTGTTGTGACCCACAGCAAGGTATATGGGACACACAACTGGTTCCACAAATGCCAAAGCTTTGGGGAAAGGCTGTAGATTATATCAGGAAAGGCAGTGCAAAAGTGCTGTAAACAAGCTGTGATTTGGCACTCTGTTGACACAGCAGGGCTAGAAAGTCAGCCATCACAAAGAGCATCTCTAATTCCTCCACTCCACTCATTCTATTACACGGTAGCATATTTTCTTTTTGTTCCTCTTTTTAGTTTCATTTCACTTAGTTATAAGCATAAAATGAAGTAAAATACATTCAGCACACTAAAGGGGTATTGTTACTTAATTTCCCTGATTTTAAAAGTGAGAAGAGGGCAAAAGATTCTGCACGTGCTTTTCAGAGCTCACCCTATGAAAAAAAACTACCTTCATGAAAACTAATCTGCAACCATTGCAAATAATTTGTGCATTTATATCAGTACAGTCCTTTGCCTATTACAAAATGTGTCCCAGCAATACTAGCACGATTCCTTGGGAATACTTGGGGTGACACACTTTGTCGTCTTCTTGAGCCCAAAAAGGATTCTTTTAAGATTTGTTTCAGTTGCAACAAGACAGCTATGACTAGTTTGTGGATTGAAAGACAGACATAACAGAAGTGCTTAAGCAACACTTCATCAAACAAGATCATACCAAAGGAGTCATTACAGGAAATATTGACTATAGGAAATGACATTGTCCCACATTAGCTCATCAAGGCATAGATATTCATCTTGCCATTTTGCTGTGTTGCACTGCTCTAGTACAGCTTGAGCTTGCTATCAAATTCACATATCCAAGGGTCTGATCAAAAATTAAAGAGTCACCAGTGTTAAACTTTTCCTACACTAACTTTTTTTTTTACTGTGGCCTCAATTTAAGAAAAGCTGACATAACTATTGCTTTGTTTTCAAAGAAGAGTTTCAACATGAGCCAATTTCAGCTTGTGGGGAAGAGGTGGGCACCAGAACCACTTAACACAAAGAGAATACATAAGAACACAATAAAAAGAAAATTACAAAACATCCATCACTGAGATTCTCCTTTTAACCTTTAAGTGTAGTTGAAACCTAATGACTTGCTAATTATCAGGAGTTTAATGATGCCTCTAAGCAGAGGTTGTACTACAGGGCACAGTGTCCATGAACCTCTAGGATCTGGGGTTACCCTGTGACTTCAGCCTGCAGTGAATTTTTCTCTTCTAAAAGTCAGCTTCTAAGCAAGCTTTCAGCCCCCCCAGCTCCCCACTTGTTGCTACCAATAGTGAAGGAAACAATTTTGAACTCTGGCGTAGGCTGGGCACCAGATGGCTGGCAGCTTTTTAAGCACTGAGTTGACTAACCTTGCTCAAAGCAGGTCTACAGAACACAGTGCTTCAAATATCAGTGTCTGGTGGGATTGCATCTACATACATGGAGTCCCACAGTTCCTATCGCTAGCATAGTTGAATGAGTGAATCAGGAGCATGAAGGATAAAATTGAGGAAAATACAGGAGACATCTCTCTCTCTGATGTTGAATCAGCCCATTAAATAGGAGTGAGCAGCTTAGCAAAGATTTTCGATGTGTATGCTGACCACTAAAAGCAAATGAGGATAACCTGAGGCTGAGGAAGACCAAAGGGTTGACTTCTACATGAAGATGAAAAGGACTGTGCTGAATTCAGCCTAGGTCAAAAAAAATGGTTAGGATGTATCAGATGAAGGCATTCCTCCTTGGAGCCATTTTATGAAAACAGAAACTATTGGCAACAACAAAATTCAATTCATTGATTATGATATTTATAATTACTTTTTCTTTACTGACAACAATAAAAGCACAAGCCAAACCATTTGTGAATAAAGTCACTTACTTTCTGAGAATAAACTTTATGGGGACAGTTTGATGCTGTTTCCCTGGAGCCTGTCAGTCTGACCTCAGCCACAAATAAAGACTCTTCCAATGTAAGGAAATAGCTCTGGGATATGTAATATCTGATGTAAAGAGAAAAGGCACCATCTCCATCCCTAGCCACAGGAAATCTTGTTTTCTTTGGTTCTTGGCCCATATGAGAGTTAGTGCATGAAATATAAATTGCCGTTCAACATTTAAGGTTGGCAGAGCCAATTAATACTGCCTTCTCAACATGGGCTTGGAGGTTACTTCAATTAAATCCTCTGTACGAAAGTACACTGTATTTCTTGGTATTTCTGAGAGGCTCTCCTTAGTGGGTAGTTTAAGTTCTGCAATGTATTCATTTCTCCCTTTGATTACCACAGCCTCCCTCCCTCTCCTTCCCAATATTCATGTCACCCTCCTGCATGCCAGTCAAGCACTGCTGCCAAACAGATGGCAAAATGGTTCAGATCTCTCAATCAGTTCCCACTGATCCATCATCTCACTTCATAGTTTTCTTCTGCTCCTCCAAGTTCACTTCCATCTTTGCCCAAAATAATGCATTCTGTTTCAGTTCTGAGAGCCTACAGATAGTTTCTGACTACTATTCTAGCAAGATGAGGGGAAAAAATTACATAAAAACTGGAAGAAAACAGGAGTAGGGAGTCAGACAGGTCCACATGGCTAAAATATATTTTCTCCATATTTCTGTAGGGATTTCTGAAGTCATAGTGATTCAACCAGCTTCTTGATACAAGGAAAATAAGTTACATGGTGGTGTGTAGGTCTCAGAAATCTCTGTTTTTGAAATGCTTATCTCTTGAATTGTTTTTTCATTGTAAGAGTATCTTCATTCCTTTGAATGTGCAAGAAATAGTTAAAGAAACATGTTTTACAGCACAGTTTTCAATTTTATTTGCAAGTATTCATCAGCAAATTAGGGACCTTAATACAATCTTTTTGATGGCAATTCTGCACACTCACTATGTAGAGCTATAAGTGAACATACCAGTTTTAGGGCAATGAGAATTGTAACTCATTGTCGTGATTTTTCACTTACCTTGTGAGTCTATTTCTCTCTTAAATCACATGAAGAACAAGCGTGAACACTGAAGATGTGAGCTTGGTAAGGTGTAGATATTGTGTTTTAAACAAAGATAACACTAATGAATTCACATTCAACCTTTTCAGCCCAGTGATAGAAAAAGATTTTCAGTCACTTTAGCCTGAGCTACATTTGCACTCAGGGTCACTTAAAGAAAAGGACAACACATTCATCTTTATCCTCCTTGAGTTGTGGAACCACTCAGATAATCTATAGTGAGTTACAAAGTGAAATTAAATACCTTAAAATGCCATCTATCTGATCCCCAATTAAAACATAATCTTTTTAAAGCTGTCAATAGCTGCTGACCAGAATCAATAAGGGGAAGATTATGACTGGCACTTCTCCAGTGATCTTCAGGCAGACAGGAAATACATTGCTGTTGTCAGGTCAGTAGGAAAAGGGGAAAGATGGACCTCAAGCAGAACTACATCGTAGGTATGAGAAATTTGAGATCCCTGCAGTGATTCTGCTGGACGGTTTTGGTTGTTGATTTTTGCTGATTTATTTTGTTTCACTTTGGTTTTTAACTATCAAGTGAAGGAATAAGATACATGTAAAGTTTTTAAAGAAATAACCCTTGAAGTCTTAAAATCATGAATCTTTAGAAAAGTATTTGTAAAAGAAGTTTACTTTGATTCCCCTACATATACATACTGAACTTCCCAAGTCAGATTCAGCTAGTGTCTTAAGAATTTGAGGCATACTTTCTTTTCATTTGCATTTAAGAAACATAAGCTTACACTTATCTAAGTAGATCCTGGATATTCCTCATCATCGCTACAGGAGTTAAAGTTTTAGCTATCTAATCTAGTGTTTGACATCAGTGACGTGAATGATCCCTGCTACAGCATGTAAGATTAGGGTAAGAGGCCTAAACGACTTCTTTTCCTCCTGACCTACATTAGAAGTGCTTTTATTTCTAGGCCAGATTGGAAAGTTCAGGATAAAAAACAGTTTCCCGGTGTGCAGAGGGCTTAGTAGCCTTTCTACCCACAAGCTGTTGCTTTCCTCCAGCCTTCCACAGTACAGATTGTGGCACAAATGCTCCAACCTGACTGTGAAGTTAGAGCAGTCAGAGTAATACACTTATTGTACTGACAAAAAAATCACCAGTGCACTACCTTGAAGAAAATTCTTTCAACACAAGTGTTGAAATGCTGGTGTTAAATTGTTCAACAGTCCTTACATCTACACACTGAAGAATGGCTCAAATTTGTGAATTTTCCTCCTCTTGCTGCAAAAGCCGTGAAGTAGGCTCTAGATTCATAAAGAAAGGCTACTGCAGTGATCCAGAGTTACCTAGACCTTAGGAATGGTAAGCAGAAGTACTTGCTCTCACAGAGTGTCCGTAAAACACTGATTTCATTCCTATGCATCACTCCTCTCCTCATCTGCAGAAAAGTGGGTGACAAATATTTCATGCCTCTGCTGATCTGGGGAGAAGCACAAGAATCACTCAAAATGTTGACTTGACAAGCACCTAAAGTCAACAGAAGCAAAAGAGGGGTCTGAAACTGTATGTGAGAAAACACATAAGGGATCGTAGCACAAATGTTTTACGCTGAAACTGCACTTTTAGGTGCCGCTTGCATGTAAGTATTTTGATGAAGGACATATCTAACTTTTACCATGTTATTTATCATTTAAACATAAGCTTTTAAAATTCCCATTTCCTCAGAAAACTTTGTGATTTTTTGCAAGCAATTCGGGCAAGAAGATTCCTTTCCAAATAAAATTATTCATTCTAAAGTTACTATCTCCAAAAAACTTGTGAAGCACAGTATGGTAACTATATTTTCCTAAGCACCAGAAAACAAGAAGTATGTATAAACATCTCAAAACACAATGGTAAATATGCCTGTACAAAATTTCTGAAATCAGACCGGTCCTGTTTGGACCCCAGTAGATTTCCATATTACAATTCTTTGATATTGGCCACTTTTGTTGCTTATTGGACAGCATTATGACACCACTGCTTTCTTCAGAGCTTGACTTTTCTGTCTTATCAGAACATCAGAGACAAGTTTTCCTACAAAACGACTGCAATACTTTGGCATTTTGTAGCTCCTTTCTACCTGTTAGTGAGACAGAAAATGCTGCTGAAACCACACAGAACTCCATCTGATCAAGGTTACTTCCAAAACTAACTCCCACTACTCACAAATCCCATCTAGTTATTGAATAGTTGCCAGCACTCACCTAGCAGAACATGTCACACTGTGATCAGTACCAAACTTTATCCAGAATCCACGAAATAAAAAAAACAACTGCTAGACACTGGTCACTAACAAATTTAATAATGTCATTCTTTTCTGAGTTTTCTATTGCTTTCTTTGTCAGACTTTGCATTCAGAAGTAAGGCTCCATCATTAGAGAATAACGACCCTTGCAACAGCTTCCGAGATCCTTTGCCTATGTAAGTCTGCTGCATATAACAAATAATCACTGAAACCAAAATGAACTGGGGCAAAGAGACTAGAACCAGACTTTGGATACAATCTATCGCTTAAAAGAATAAAAATAGCTGCTTCTCATTTTTCCCAGTCAGGGGAGAAGAGTGATAAGAATCAAGGCAGTAACATTTCACAATGGTTCAAAGTTCATCTTATAATTTATCCAACACTCATACCAGAAGGCCAAAAACATCCAAAACATAGCACCAAAGGAGAAAGATCACGAGTAGAGAAAAATCAGGCCCAGGGAAGCTAAGAAATTTACTCTCAGATTATTTTCAAAGTCTAACTTTAAGCACCCAGGCTTGAAAATGTCAGCATATGGATAAAGGAAATTCCTGTCATGTGTTTGAACATAGTTTGTCTTACTGTGTTTCAAGAAGTATTTTAATGGTTCATCAATACATTATTAATTGTAACAATCAAAACCAAAGAAAACAAATTAAAAAAAAAGAAAAAAGAAAAAGCCAGTTGTAAACAACTATAACCTCTTGTTCTCCTTAATCATTTAATTCCATACACCTATATTGAAATTTCACACTCTGCCTTAGCAGGGCATTGTCACAGCAAAACACTAGAATGCTGATATTGTGCTAGGTCAAGAGTTAAGCAAGTTCATTCCACCTCTGCTGTTTTGTGTTTTAAAGCAGTCCTTACTCTAGGCAGACTCTCGCTGTTATTATTACTTCTCGAATGATAAGAGCTGGGATTGACCTTCAAAAGAGATTTAAATGGCCTTATCCGAAAAACAGTCTGTGAACATCTATAAACTAATGTGCTGCCTTTACACCTCCTTCCTCAGAGAGGAGGTGTAAAGGCAGCACATCAAAGTCAGCAAGGAACTTACAATAATGGATTTCAAAGTCAAAAATCTAATGCAAATCTAAGTATTTGCTTATAGACTCTTTGAAGTCTTGACAGATTAAGTTTAGAGGTATTTTCAATAGATGGTATCTACATAATCTAATAGAGATGATTTCAGGAACTGAGTAGATGTTTCCAGTAGATGTTTAGACTATGGAACATCATTTTTCAATAGTATTAATAAAGAATACATTTTTCTTTAATTTCTTTAAAGTTTATAGCACAATGCTGAGCAGTTATAAAAGATATTCCACATCTGTAGAAGGGTTTTTATCTCAATAGAAAACTGGCAGATGCACAGGATAAAGGAGTTCCATCTCTGTTAACACTTATAATTGACTTTGTTAAAGGACATTTAGGTGTTGTTTGATTTACATCATATGTCAGCTTAATGCACAACCACATAGGGTTCCACTTGTTTAAATATTTCATTTTAAAAGGTGCAGTAAGTTCATAACTTCCCCAGCATCCACACTTCCCTGACTAAAATGGATTCTCCAGTTTAATCTATTACAGTAGAAGTAAATGAAGACTTCACCCTTTCCCTTGACAGAGGAACTGAGGCTGTCATATTAGTTATTACCATCAGTGTTGCACACAGCACTTGTAAAAGTGTGGCATTAATTATATGGTATTTTTCGTTCTAAAAAATTTTGTAAAATAAGACTTGAAATGTAAAAATGCAAAAACACACTAATGTTTGTATTGCTTATTGAAATCATTCTCCACTGCTACTTCTGTTATCAGAATTTTTTTTAACCAATGAAAAAAATGTTTGTTTGTTTTCCAGGTTCAGTTTCATTTATGTTTTTTTCTTAATATAATATTATCAGAGCAATCTTTTTTTTCAAATTAGATACACTTACAGCTGTTGGAATTGCTTAAAATGTGTTTCTGGATCTAGTCTATGACAGAAGAGCTTTCCTGATTCTACAATGCCAGTACAACCTCCTAGTATATGCACATTGAAAAATCCCAATAGTTCTTTGGTCATTGTATTTTTGTTGTTGTTGTTGTTAGAGCTTCTGCAAACAATATCATGAATAAGCAACTAACTAAATAAAAATTTTAACCAGCATAGCTTTCCTGGAAATCACTGGCATAGACTTGCTTATACTTTTTCTGACTGTGATTTCAGAAGAATTCTGGCCCTGTGCTGTCACATAAGGATACCTACCATAAATTATAAATCAGACAGATGTAATGCTGGGCATTAAAAAAAAAAATCTTTGCCACCTTAGCTATAGAGAACTTTAGAAAGAGCAAATATGTCACCTCAGCTTTCTGAACATCAGTAAATTGAGGATTTGAAACTGTACATGATAGGCCAAATAATGTACAAACAGCTGAAGAGAAGAATAAACCAGGAGATCCTACCTTCTCTTGGTACAATCTTGTTCAACTTACAAATGCATAAAATTAGAGAAGACAGGATGCTACAAATTCAAGTTGTCAGTTTCTTGTATGCATACTATCAGACAGCACAGTGATTCTGCTGTTGAGTTTTACCTGGATTCTTTCCTACATGTGCAGGAGAACAAGGCAGAGAAAGGGAACTGTAGTCTTTTGTGTGTCTCAATATCATATTATAAAGTTACTTATTACCCATAAAAGTGTGGAATAGTAAAGTGCCAAATATTATCAGATGTGGGCTTGAAGAGAAACATCAGTTCTAAACTACGTACCCAGGGAGTTTGATTGCTTCCTCTAGCAAAGTATGCACAGCACGATTTATAAAACTGAATTGGAGTTCAGATCTGACCTGGTTTCTGGACAGGCCATTCCCTAGTCTGAGGAATTAAACTACCTAAACAAGTTGTCACTCTGCTTTGCCTTCCTGAATCAAAAAATTATCTAGCCTAAGATCAAACACAGTCTGTTCATCATACTGCCTGCTTCTCTGAGTCCAAAGTAAAACAGAGATGAGTATACTTGCCCCCCTTCCTTCCCACTAGTTGTTCATAAGATAGTACTAGACTGAAACAGAGAGCTGGGATTTTTACTTTTCACTGCATGAATGACTAGGATAAGCCCTTTCATGTCTCCCTTCTCTAGTTCTGTCTTTAAAATGGAGACGGCAATACCAGGTTCTGCAGCTCTGTTATCCACAGACATTCTCCACGTAAGTTGCTATTACTGCGTTTTCTGTTCTTGGCACATTGGCTCTTTTTTGCACTGGCACTATCTCTAGCTATTTGATGACTTCAGTGTTGGGTTATACACTTAACAGACTGCACAAAGTGCACTAGCTAGACCCTCCTTATTTCCAGATACACTGTGTGTAGGCAAAGATTCATAACAACCTCCTCTTTCCCTGGGGCTCACATGATACTGCAAGGTTACTGCAGTGTCCTGTGCAGGCCCCCATTCACCTTTATAGGGGAAGAGGGATTTAAAACCCCAAGCCATGTTTGGTACCATTGCCCTAGAGTGCTTGTTTTTCTTTAAATGAATTCATCCTTTTGAGCTATTTTGGGGTGGAAAAAGCCTTTCTTCTTCATGCTTGTGTTTGTTTTACTTTTGAGGTGTGATCAAAGTAAGTCCTGGCCGTGTAATCATATAATGCATTTTGGCTGCAGTTTCAGCCTCCTTTGAAATTTATCCCTTTTCTCTTGCCTGTGACAGCCAAACTTTACCTTCAGGTAGTAGAGAAGGCTTACAAACTCTTTTATATCTCACATCTGCTTTCAGCTCATTAATCACTCAGACTGCAGACAGCTTCTCCCTTCTCTTATAGAGTGTGACTTTGTCTAGACTAGGAATTAAAGGGTGAATTCTAACATGGTCCAGCTAACATGTTTAAATGTGGACCAGGACATGCATCCTTTAATGCACATTCAACTGGGCAAGTTGGGCACTTAGGAAGAAATTATGCTTCAGCATGACAAGTTTAGCAGATGCCAAAAGATGTTCTCCCTCATTTAAATACAGGCAAAATCTTGGCCCTTACAGATACAAAATAAATTTGCTATGGACTTCAAGTGACCTAGAATTTCCCCATAACTTTTAGAATACGTCAATTGGAACAAGTTAAGTAAAAGTGCCAACTTATTATTACAGCTCTGATTTAGGAGCTTCAGAGTGCTGAAACCTCAATCAGGGGAGAGCTAATCTGGAAGTGACAGGAATGTTTGTGTTTTTTAAATCATATGTTCTTGGGCGTACAAAGCCAAGTTAAAAGCACTCATTTTACCAGGCTTTGAATGGAGGGTAAGAAAACCATTCACTTAGCAGTAAATGATAGAGCAAAGAAAGTGGAAGAAAACCATGATGGAAGAGACAGGCTTTTGGGTTTAATAACATTTTATACCAAGAACAGGCAAAGCTCTTGAATCAAAGACCCATGTCTAGACAGAGCCAGTGATCAATGAATCAGTACTGGGGTATACTCCTGTTCCTGAAGTCTAAACTTTTGAAAGTGAATTAAAAATGATGGAGAACTGGCTCCCACCACCCTTCACGTCCTAAGAGAGATAAGACCAGCTTTGCCTCTGTTCTCTGATTTTGGAAGCGTTTTGTTTTAAAGTATCCATTTGATTAATAAGCTTTGTATAAATGATTAATAAGCCATCAAAGTCCTTAATATCATTTTAACTTGAGCTTTGTTTACTCTCTATTTGCCATCTAAAAAATGTTTATGCAACATTATGAGGCAATGCATATTTATCAAAGACTGCAGGTTAATGGAGGATGATCAGAAAAGCAGAGAGAAAACATGATTTGCCTATTAAGTTGAATTAGGAGAAGTTGGAAGAAAAACACATGGTAACTGTTACTCAATGTCTGCCAAACTTTAAATCATCATCTTATATCAATGCAGGGCCTTCTGCCCCAAACAATATTGCGAGCTATGAGAGAATCATTTCACATTACCTTCAAAACTCATCCACCCCTCAAGTGGAATATAGCAACTATGCAGCAGCCTGGTACAATAATTTTGGCTACTAAAATGAGCTCAAACACAATATCAGAGTGAAACAACAGGATGAACAATGGAAGGCAGAGTACTGCTAGCCAACTGGAACATAACCAAGACATGAGGTTATGCATTACTATTGTTTTTCCCCTAAAAGACTGTTTGAAAATTACAGAGATTACATCTGTAATGCCCCCCAAAATTGCCAAGCAGTGAACACGGGACTTAAGGAAGGGCAATGGAGGACGCTACATGCTAAAAGTACACTTCCTCTGTCAAGTGTTGCACATTTTCTACTTTATCTAACAGTTGCTATGGCATAGGTGGGTAGACATACACCAGCAACAACCAGGAATACATTATAAGGATGTTATACCCTGGCAAATGGAGATACACTCCCTTTTTATTGTTTTTTTTATTATTTTGATTTTGCATGTAGAATGAATTTCATAGAAGGTAATAAGTGCTTTCTAGAAAACAAGTCTGCATCCAAGCAGACACATTAAGCCGTGTTAACGTGGCCTAAAAATTATAAAGCTTTAGTATGCAGTATGCTGAATTCCCCAGAAGTGTCCACCATTTTATAAATTCACCGTCATGAAAAATCCATGAAACTATATTTCCATACAAGACCCTGGTTTATGATGCCAACACAGACAACATGCAGTCCTTTTTGATTATCTCTCATTGCTGTTAAGCTATATCTCAAAAGAAACTTTCCTACAGTTTACATATGCCTGTTGAATCGCCATGATCTAACAGCTCCAGAAATCCAAAGACCAATCTCTTAAGACTGCTCTAAGAACCTATAGCAACTTGACCCTGAACTTCGGTACAAGCCTGACCTTTCCTCTTCTGTTCCTTCTCATCCACCCAAGACATATGCACCAAATTACAAATGAATGGAATATTTCATTAGTTTTGTTCAGTTCTGGGGCTTAGCAGATTTTATATATGTAGCTGGACTGGAAGGATCAAGTTTTAGCATATTCTGCAGTCTCAATCTATATCGAAATCATTATTGTTCCATGCATTCTCATGAATGTAAGGCTGCAAGTAATACATCCATGTGGAAGATTTCAAGGAAGTTTTTATCTGCGTCCAGCTCACACCAGGCAAATGGGTCTCTGAAGTTTTGTTTTTAAAGCATGTGGTCTTTGGGCATGTTTCACCTTCATCAGTGCTGGTCATGCTTGGAACTTTTAACTGTGTTCTCATATAAAGTGCATAATCCAGTTTGAGAATAAAGGAACGAACATACTATACATCAAAAGAAATTCTGACATGTTGAACATGCAGTTTACCTTTATATTAATACAAGTAGGAAGGAAACATTTTGTGCATTATAAAGAGATTATGTGCTGGAACTCAGAAGGTAATTACAGCAATTATAATGGACTTTAAGGTAGTCAAAAGATCTGATGAGGGTCATCACTTCAGCTACAGTCTTTTGTTTACAGCTTGAAAATTAAAACTGCAGACAGAAATTGAAGTCTTTAGTGTCAACCGGAATTACTCTGGATTTATCAGGGAGTAAAAGAACTCAGAATACGTTCCCATTGCTGAGAAGCAATTTCAGAGAAAACATCAGAAAAGGATGATGCAACAATACAATACATTCTCTCCTAATCAGAGGTTGGTTCTTATAGGATAAAGGCTAATGAATTATCAGGTCAATTAATTTTTGCTTATGCAAAAATTTAATAAGTTTGGCTAAAATCATACCATTTTAATCTATGTGTCTCTACTGCGAGAGTGCTACAGATATTTTTCAGAAATTTTAGTTCCACAATGCAGTAGACAAAAGCTCGAGCAACTTAAGAAACCATACAATTGGAACACACTAACAACAAAAATACACTTCTTTATTGGGCTTGACTCATCTTAAGTTTTAAATCAAACTAAAGCAATCAAATTTTTAGAGTCTGATCAGCTGAGAAATAAGGATATTAAATATGATTAAATGAGATTGCATTTGAGTATAAGGACTGTTCTTCCATTACTGCTTTGATTAAAAAAAGCAATCTGAGCTGTGAGGTAGAAAAGTCAAATGCAGCAGGAAAAAAGAAAAGAACTTGAAGTTTCTTTTTTTTTAATATATATTATTTCTTTTATGAGAAAATAGCATTACTTCAAGAATGTGCTTTTGCAAAACTGAAAGCACATTGCCAAAGTTTCTGTAACTTAATATTCCTTCATGCTTTTTAATTATGGAAAATATGAAGATGAAAAAAAAAAAGAATAAAAAGTTGTTCTTATAGGATGTCTGGGAACAAGAATAAGAGATACATTTTCAAATGAAAAGTGGACTGGAAACCTTAGTTCTTAAGCTGGAATTTAATTGGTGCAATATTGGAGTTTAAAGAGTAATAAAGTTTTTGTCCTCAGGTTATGAGAAGAAAATTACCCATAACATTTTTTTTGGATTATAATATTTTAGCTGCTTCACCAGTCTACCTTTTCCTGGTATTATCATCATTACTACTCTGATCATTTTCTGTGTTTCATACCTTCACCTCCAAGCATTTTGAAAGGTGCTGAGAACCCCAGTGAACTTTTCAGATGTGAGGCGGAGATCAGTCACTGATCAAAATGCACTTGAACTGCAGAGTCTTCTGAGCTGTTTTCAGAAAGGCAAAATGTGTCTCTCCTTAGAGATGAGATAAATGGCAAAAACAGCACAGATCACTTGCTCTCACCTCCTAATTGAAAAGTTGGCTGCTGATCAAGAGCTGGCAGTGACCATCTCAAACCATCAGGATGCCCGTATATGCTTCGACCTTATTCCTCCACCTCAGAAAAGATCAATCACAAATTAATGTTAAATTAGTGAAAGTGAGGACTTTTATTGAAGAGAGAAATCTATAAAAATAGCATCCGACAAAATGATGAAAAACAAGCTGGAGAGAAAACTAGCCTAGACTGTTACTAGAACAGTGTGCTTACTCAAAGCAAGTAAGGTAATCTGGAACCTTAACTGTATCTAAAACATGGTATAATAAAACACTGGTGTATGATTTATTTTGGTTTGTTTCAGCAGCAGATTTTTTAATACATTTTCTGGTTAGAACATTTGTTCAAGCTAGCCAGTAAGTATTAGCAGTATGGTAATACTGCATATTGTCGTTCCTCCAAACCATTAAATGCAAGAAAAGTTTCTCAAAAGACTCTGGTTGTACAATAAAGTGGAACATCAGAATGACTCTGAAGACTTCTTTCTTTAAACATGTTTGAATAGATAAAAGCTCTGGGAATCATACAAATGAAACATCAGTCTCTGCTTCTCTTATTCCTTGCTATTCTCTCATTTTAAAAATATTAAGCACGAACCACTGAACACAGTAATGTAACAATACAATGCAACTCCTGAACATGGACCTCAGGTGGGTGTGCATGCCTGAATAGGCACTGTCTGTGTATCGATCCTCCCCAGTGCACCTGGAGTGCTTGCCAGCAGCTGTACACCAGACATCCCAGCTTTAAAGACTCAGGGGAGTGAGAGAAAGAAAATATACTGGAGCAGTTCAAGGACTAATTTTCAGGCTTTGTAAAAGGAGCTTAAGTTTATGTAGTTAAGAACAGGGTTTACATACTTGAAAAGCTTTAGGGCCAGACTTCCATGCTAAATATTTGTGACTTGGATAAACAACTCATAGAATGAATGTCTCTCCAAGTTTGATAGTCCTCTTTTGACTAATTAAGAGACACAAGGAAGCTAAAAACAGCCCTTCACACATTCACAAACGTGCACATGCTCCTAGTTCCTGCCTTAAACAAAAATACATCTAGGGAGGGAGGATGAACAAACAGAGTGTGCAAAAAAGTATTTTACAGACTCAGGTACCAAGGGCACTGCCTGACCAGCTCTGGTGATTCATGCCCAAGAAGTTCCTGTTCCCACCTGCCCATTACCACATAGGCACACAGAGGCAACACATCTGTTCTTCAGCTCTTCCTGCTAATTCACTGAGCCTCACATACTGCTTTAGATTGGTATGGAAGACTAGGAACTATGGTATATGTGGAGTAGGCACACTGCCCATTTGGCCTTCTTTGATAGGCACTGTGGACACCCTTAGTCCCCCCAGCAGGTACCACCAGAACTCAAGGCACAGAAAGAAGTCACTGAAGAAATACCTGAGGAGCTCAACACTGCCAAAGAGCACCAAGACAATCTTTGGCAGAACTAAAAATAAATGCTCTGTTTTCTAATCCCAAGTTTAGGATCCTAATAGAAATCCTCACCTTTTATTACAAGAATGAAAAGAATATTGATGTATGGTGACACCCTGAAAGATTCAGCTAAAATTTCACACCAAGAGACAGAGTTTAGGTAGAAAGCAGTGAAGAAAGAAATCTCAAAAAATCATCTCCCTCTAGAAAACAAACAAACAAACAAACAACAACAACAACAACAAAAAACAGAACAAAAGAATCTACAGCACTCCAGGACATGGAAACGGATGGAGCATGCTGCTTCAGCAGGAAAAAAAGAGAATTTAAAATAGGGGTGCTGAAATAAGTTTAATTATGGAAGCATGAATGGCATCCCTAAAATAAAACAAACTAAAAAGTCAACAGAATGTCCTTGCCCATTATTAAAGAGCTGGGTGCATTTGTTCTCTGATGCAACACTACAGAAATTTACCTCCCTGTCACTAGTTCCTTTCACACTATTCGCAGTTATAAAAAAAAAAAAAGCAAAGCTCAGAGACATGCTGCTCTCATAAAACTGAAGAGCATTTATTTCTCATATTTAATCCTTGGTTTGACAGAACACCCTTACAAGATAAACAATCTCATTTTCATGAGGGCCATGGTACAGCAGGAATTATATTCATTCCAAATTTCTGTGCCATCACACTAACATCTTCTATGAAGCAGAAACTATGTCCCCACACATCAGTCTGAGAATGTGAGAGACACTCTAGCTTTGTGCTACTTCAGGAGATCAGAATTCATCTTTCAGTAAGTGTATCACTCCCTCAGTTGTATAACAGTAAAATCACATCATTTTGTGCCTAGAGAAATAAAGGAAGGTCTCTCCTCTTCAGCAAGCAGGGTAAACTATGAGTGAATTTTATGATTTAGCATGAGCATGATGCAAAATCTGCAGAAATCATTTTAGATCCTCTCTGTGGTTTTCAGAGAGCTTACAAGCATGCCCTGTTTTAAGAAGATGTTTGTGAATCATTAACTATTGGCCGAGTTTGTTATCAAACACTAAAACACTTCACGTGGAAATTCTGACAGTTGGCAAAGGTTGTTTAAATTTCAATTTCAAAATTGCTCCAAATCTTCGAAGCTATGAAAGTCCTGAAAAAAATAAGGAAAAAAAATTGTTGAAATTTCTCATTTTTATACAAATTTTTCTGGAAAAAGAGATTTGAACCATCTTATCAAAATAGCTGAGGAATCTATAATATTTCCACAAGCTCTGGCCACTCTTGGTTTCTCCTCCAGTGAAGCACATACCACAGACCAAGATAAAGACACTGCGCCCAAGCAGGGAAGCCACAAGCTGTATGAACAGCTGTAGTTGTGTGCATTTTCCACACCCCGTAACATCTGCACAGTTCTTCCCCAGCAGTAGATTTTGCAAAGCCAAGCCCTCTAGGAAGCCTACTAAGTTTATAAACCTCTAAGGTTGTGGTAGACATAGCATTGCTCCAAGCCTCCCATAATTTATGCAACAAATCGGATAGGAAATAAGAGATATCCTAGTACTTATAGCTCCAACTGAATCTCATTTTACTGTATTGCTCATTTTTCCCACTTCAGTTTAAACACAAACGTGTCCATTTCAAGCCAAGTGCTTGAGAAATATCTCATCCAAACACCATGCCAAACATTAAAGCACCATCTCCATAATTCAGCATTCATTTGTGGAGTGCCATCCATGATCAGAGTACCCTTGCTCTTTTGGTCCTCTGTCCAAAAGCACAAAGTCCTACCTTCAGATATGCACTAAGAAAATGCTGACTCCCATATGAGAAAAGCAAGGCAGATATTTGGGCCTCACAGGGAGAGTTAGCTGTTGACTAAAGGCTAATTGAAAGCCAAGTTGTCCCCATGGAAGCACAGGTGCCACCGACTGCAGCTCCTAGAACAGTCCTGGTTCCATGCAGCGATGGTACTCCTGTGTCAGTAACCCTTCTGAGGTGAAAGATGTAGACCCCAGCTCACTCCTGGCAACATCTTGCCTAAAGCTCTGTGCCCTTTTGTTCACCTTCAGCATCCCTCCCATGGGCCAAAAATAATATGATCCTCAGCAGAACTATTTCTTCCTGATTAAGGCTGCAACACAAATGGACCAAAGCCAGGAAGTTTAATTTTAAACTGACACTTTGTCCTTTAATTCCAGCTGTCAAGGAGGAGAAGAAGAAAAAAGTAAATCAGCTTCACAGAACAAGTTTTCCAGCCCTAAGCTTTAATGAAGTTTCTATGACCTGGCTTTTTATGGTTTATGTTCCAAGCCTATCATTATTCAAGGGGCTGAATTGTTCTTTATTTATTTATTTTTTAACTCCTTTGCTTTTTAAAGTGAAAAGAAGAGAGTCAAAAGTCTTTAATGGAAAGTTCTCCAATGCATATTATCTAAGAGACCAGAATGACTGCTTTGGTTAAACGCATATTTATAAATCTTTTTAAAATGTCTAATATTTACTAATAGACTATAGCTGTTCTAAGGATACCCATTTCTGTCTGAGCAGGTAAATATCCCTTTGCAATTTTTAATTAGGTCACTTTATTACAGTGATGGGAAAAAAACAGCTATCCTGATAGGAGTCCGTAGTCTTTCGCCTTCCTTGCTCAGAGAATTCACTCACAGACATCAGGAATCTGTCACTTTATGCAAAATGCGCACATTCCAAGAGTCGCTGAAAATGTTATACACATAGAGCCCCTAACTTGTAAAGACTTAGGAGGAAAGCTCCTTTTCTCACCTGCCACAACAGATCACTACTTTTAGTTTTATGTCTTTGACTCAGCCATTGCAAGTTATACTGGTTTTAGTTCTTGGATCAATTTGCAATTTATAATTCTCAACACTATATTCCCACTCCCCAGGTTCTGCTCTGAATACGTGCCAATCAGGACACACACACACAAAATAGAACAAAAACCTGACTCCAGACAGTTATGTTGGAAAGTTGCTTGCAATCTAGGACTTAAACTAATCATTTGGTCCCTGTCATTACTTTTTCTTCTTCTACTTCCCAGATTTCTGGCATTCAAAATTTTGATCAAAAACATTCACGTTATATCTATCACACACCTAAAGATTTACTGGTGAAGTTCAAAAGCAAGGGTATTGCTTCTGATTCACATTTTTTAAAACCCAAAGGCAAAACCACGGCACCCATTAAAAGAAAATCCTGACTGTCTAGATAAGCAAATCGAGGCTTCTCTTTGCAAAGTTTATTACTCGAATGCTACATAAAACTTTCCCATGTTTATTTCCACATGGAAGCTCCAAACTATTAACAGTTTTTGCATAACCTCAGATTTTGTTACAAAGAGCTTACACAGCTCTAATCTGCACATGAAACTCACACTGACATCAGTGGCTGTTTTTAGCAGGGATCAAGGGCACACTATGCAGTCCAGATCCCCTCTGCAGAAAACCAAAAGGAGAGTTTTGACCTTACAGCTCAGCAGAGAAAGTTAGATGTCAGGTGAGATACCTAAAAATAGCCAGCTTCAATCCTCAAACAAATGTTCAAACCATAGAATAAAACAAAAAATTTTTGGCATTCATATCCATTTTATATCTTTGTGAAATTATGCAATCTTTATTTTCATATGAAAGCCTGTTTAAGCCATCACATAGTTGAATTTAAAACAGACTGTCCACCTGGTTTCCATCTTTATGCAGGTGATTTAAGTTTGAAAACAATTGTGGCCACAGATTTCATGTGCAAAATTTTGGGGGCAAGTGTTGCCCTTTGGATAGCATTGCCCTGATATACTCAATGCTGCAGGCTCTGAAAGCACATTGAGGCAAAACTTCACTCTGCAGTATCCACTTCTAGAGAGGGTGGCTCCCAAGTTTATGGCCAGAATAGTGAGAAGATGAGGGTATTTTAAACCAGTACTATTGATTCTCATTTACTTCTGCTAGATACAGAGATAATACTTGCATGTACCTATGACGTTTCTTTGTAGAAAATAATCTGTTCCACCTGACAAAGTATGCAGCCGTTTTCCCAAGGAGTTTACAAATAAAAAGTAAAGAAATACTCTTTGATGGGAACCTGCTGATGAGTTTATTTTGAACCGTCAGCTCCAAAATCCATGATCCAATCACATCTTTACTTTGGTGAAGGCAGGAATGAGAATCCAGGCTCACTGATTACTCACAGAGTCTCTACAACAAACTTTAAGTAACAAGGGTTGCTCCAAAACTAATGAATGCCTCCAATTTTATTATGTTGGCTCACAACATCAGAGGCAGATGGTGGTGGTATGGCAGTAGGGGTTGAACACTCCTGCCAACACTCCATTATACTTTGATGCTGTATGACAGACGGCAGCAGAGGGGCACTCTGACAAAATGGCGTCTGATGTAAAAGTGCATATGAAGCAAAAGTGTGTCACTGAATTCCTCCATGCAGAAAAAATGGCACCTATTGACATTCACTGACACTTGCTGAATGTTTATGGAGATCAAACGGTGGATGTGAGCACAGTGAGATGATGGGTGGTGCATTTCAGCAGTGGTAACAGTGACATGAAAAACAAGCCACTTGACCAATTTCTTGACCAAAATGATGTAGCAATGTAATCTCACATACAAAATAGAATCTGATCAGTCTTACTGGTTGCTGTATTATATTAAAGGGTAATGAGGGGAGTCCAAATTAACATATGTAATCATAGATCACATAGATCCACCATAATCTCCTCTTTGTTCCTTTCTAAACGAGTTTTTAGTTCTTCAGTTTTATGTACTGTTATTTATTTCCAGTGATTTTTATTTGGAGCATACTACTATTTTTGTTTGAGAGAAGCCTGGCCATGATTAACAAAAACGTTCCACTTGAAGGGAATTAACTGGTAGAACATGTTATAATTGCTTCCTAGTCCTTCAGCACCATTTTCAGTGCTGTACACATCAAAACCTTTGGTTTGCTTTGTTGCTTAGTTTGCTGCACAGTGCATAGAAGGTTATATAGAACTGCCCACTGCTCCCAAGAAAGAAAACATATCTAAAACCAGCATGGTGAATCAGAAATGGTTGTATCAGGGTGCCTAAATATAAAGAACAGGGTTAAGGCTGTTTACCAAGCCTGAATTTTGAAATTCTTTAATTCTGAGGTGTTAAACAGTAACACTCCCCTAATGACTTTTTTCATATTTCAAAACTTTCTAGTAGCATCTCACTGGAGCTTTTGTGGGTCAGTAAGGAGAGCACAAGCAGTGAAATGAAGCCAGCACGTTAGGAGCATGTCAACCTGTCTTTGCTTGATCTCTTTACTTGTTTTGCAATGAAAAAACCCAGGGCTCAGAATAGTAAGCCATCTTCCCTAACCACACTGCCAGGTCAGAAAATACTTCACAGTGAAGGTAGCCTACTCTTTCTCCCTCCCTCAGTGTGCACACACAGAGCATGTCTCTCCTTAAGTGCATATTTTACAAGCTTAGCAAAAAGCCCTACATAAACTGTACAGAACTGCATGTCCAAAGCATGCAATTTCTAAAGGGTCATAATTCAGTCAACTGAAAACTGACATTTTCACCTGCAGAAGTGCACCTCTCTCCGCTTATTGTTATTTCTGTAGCCCAAGCCAGCTTTCCACTCATAACCATTTTACTTAGACGGCTATTCACAAACAAAATGGCCACGAGGATTTTTGTTTGAATGAACAGAAACATATTTCTCTTTCCACTTTGCTCAGAGCAGATCAGATTTTACCTCTGACCTCCCCCACGCAACAGTTTGCTTTCAAACCATCTTAGTACAGAGAAAATTTGGCCCAAGAGGTGCCATTTTCAGAAACTTATGTATGACTAAAAAGGAACAGGAACTAACCACAGAAGAACAGCACTGGTATTTTGTTAGCTGTGACTTGACCCGACTTGACAGGTTTATATTTTAATGTGGATTTCCTCCCACCAGGGAGATTGTTATGCCCCATAAATCCAATATTCACAGAACTCCACTATCAGCTAGGGCTGGAGGATGAAAAATACTAGTGACAAATACAGTTTGCCTTAGGTATCCAAAAGAGAAGTCTCCGGCGTTGGAAGGAACCCAGCCATCCTCTCCACAAAAGCAAACAATTGTCTCTCCATGCCGCAAACTCTCAGCTGCATCTGAGGCTAAAAGCATATTTTAAACTGACAGGGTTAAGAAATCTGGAAGCCACAGGTACAGGCTGTTATCCACGCTTCTGTGGTTAGCAGGCTATTACACCTCTGCAATAGCTTAAGACTGCCAGAATCAAATGCACTTGGGTTCTCCACTTCCTTGAAGCTTCGAGCTTCAGTGTCTCTCTCAAGAGTGAAGTATAAAGAGATAACTAGCAGCAGCATCTCATACCTTCTCCTCCCCAACCTTGTAAATCTGAAGCTGCCCTTGGTTAAAAAGCTCTGATTTTAAATACTAACACTGCTTCTCTCCTTGTGTCTTTCTCACTCTTCGCTTTTCTTTGCAGATTTCAAGGTGATGACAAAAGAGAGAACAGTCTTAGCATTTGTTAATACCCACTTGACCCACAAAAGAAATTCACTAGCATTCGCAGCTTCTAATTTAAAAACCATTAGACCGTTCCGCTTGGCGGACCAGATCTAAATATTCTTAAAGGGGTGGTTTAATTTAATCATTACCTTAACAAGCCCCCTTTTAAAATGATGATCCGCCAAATTCAGGGGATTTGTTTTGGAATCTGATCCAATAACTGGCTTTGTACAAAGAGAAGCATAGCCGCATCTGATTTGGTTCAGAACGGGGTGATAATCATGAAAATTACTTTGCATATTTAATCACTGTGAAAACATGAGTACAAACTACTTTCTAGAGATTACCTTAAAAAAAATTAAAAAAGAAAACCTTCAGGCTTTGCAGCAAGCATGCCAAGTACTTTGATTTACAGAGAATTATTTGGATTTTATAGAAAGCTCGGTGTTTCAAAGACTTCAAGCTAGTCAGCCACTGGCAAAGAAAAATTTTAAATACTAAAAGCAAAGAAGTTTTGTATAGGAAAATAAAAATTATGTTGAGATAAATTATCTTTCTATTCCTTTCCCCCCCATTCCCAAGTCTATGCCGCTTAGCAACATCAATTTGAAGCAAATACATCACACAAAATCAGGGGTTCTCTCATCCTCTCAAAATCTCCCTCTCCAGGCTTGCTCTCCCGTGTTACCTATCACCAGCTCTGGCAAACAGAGCATCAAGCAGAACTTTCATAAGGTTTGAAATAGGAGAGTTTGCTTCAGCACTGCTTTCTGGTACCAGTGTGAAGGGCTTAAAGGGAAAAACCTAAAAACTAAAAAGAAAAGAGGCCAACAAAGCACACAAGTTTCATCACCCTGTAGCTTCAGGTTTTTCTGTAGATCTCATAGTTAAGGTTCAGCAACACACAGAGCATTTAGAGAGAAATGCCCATAGAGATCAGCTCTTCTTACCTAAATTAGATAGATAAGTAACACCACATAGACTAGCATTTAGCTAGGGGTATAAAAGAGATGTGTACATATACATGACTTGCAAAATTTTCCCCAAGCTGAAGCACCTGGATGCCAGGTGCCCATGGTACGTAAAACTAAATTTGCTGCTGATATAAACAGGCCTATCTCCACTATAGCTATCAAAGCTGCCTCTGCTAAACCCTTGGAGTGAATTAGCCCCTGCCTTTATTGTTAGCTGTTCTTAAATCCTTGCACTTGTGAGCCACGGATGTTTGTAAATAACCCAGGATCTGGGAGTTACAGTGTAGGCAGGATATCTGACGGATAACAGTCAAAGACATCTTAGATTATGAGGCAAGCTGTACCAAATACTTGTGGAAAGCATCTCAGGGGTGTTTACCTTTCTGTAGCTATTGCACACACAAAACTCATATAAGGGGCGCCTAAAGTTTGCTCTACAAACTGATGTAATATATACGGAAATATATATGTATCATATGGGCTATTCTACTATGGATGCATATTTCTATATGTGTCACACACAAATATATATATATATATAAATATATGCATACACCTGTATCTTTTGCATACTTTTCATATAGAGTACATATTCCTTGAAGCATTATATGTTCCACAGCTTCAGCAGTCTAGAGGTTAATGAACAGGCTTTTTCTCACATATGCACAGAACAGATAATTTTCTTTACTGTTCACGATAAGTTGAAGGAGCATTTGAGTGACAGCCCAATTTGTCAATCAACTACAAAGTGTTGAAGAAGCTTCCTCTGCATAATTTTACACACACAGATCAAATGTGACCTCTGACTGCATGGGGGGTATGGACAGTCAAGGTTACGAAGTCCAAAGGAGTCACACAAATCAGTTTCCTTTCCTGAACGCCTTGTCTTTCTAGGGTTATCTGTGCACTAAAATAATCACAGGATTTCAAGGGAAAGATGAAGAAATCCTTCTTTATTACTTTTAAGTGCATGCATGCATGCGCAAGGAGGGTGTACGTACAAATTTGTTGTGGAGCTTGAATGTCTATGTTTTTATTTTATAGCCCGAATTATGTTTTAAGGTCTCAACACAGAGCCCCCGGTTCTGACATCTCGTGCAGTTTCTCTTGAAAGCTATGTTTTAATAGCAGCACTGTTCATTTAATGTTAGCCACTTCAGATGATTTCTTTGCTAAAACCTGAATTATGAAAATCGCTTGTCAATTACCCTGGGTAGCTGTGTAAAAGAATTATTGCACATTCACAGTGAAAAGAAAACTTTATTTTCCCCACTTTCCAGTAAAAGCTAATTCAGAATAACTCCATTTAACAGTTATTTTATGCTGAAATACTGAATACCTCAGGGAGTCTTTTAGGGATTTTAAAGTCTCTTTATTTATAAATGATTCATGCTGCATTTTCAGAAAAACCTACAATTAGTGTGGGAAGCACAGAGACTCCTTTGGGAAAGGTAAAAAAAAAAAAAAAAATGCATTATATACAGCCTTTTTATCTATTGTTGTTTTGCAGTGGACTATAAAAAGAAAAGAACTGGAAAAAATGGGTAGGAGATATTTTATCTAACCTTTTAAATATATGCCTCAGTTGACAGTATTTTGTGGAGTAGTTACCCTTATGATTTGTACAGCCCACAAAATTCTTTTAATGCAGGTTTCATTTTGGTTTGCACTTTCCAACCCCAGTTATAAATGAGCAAGCTAGCTAAGAGGAGAAGCTTTCTGTGGTAACACAGAAGGACAAATCTTTCCTTCCGTTAGCCCCTGGTGAGAATGATGGTCACTAATGTTTCCATATTGTTTGCTGCCTGGAGGGGTGCTATAACTTAAAGGTCTTTTAAATGTTTACACCAGCTGGCATCAAAGATCACAGGGTCTCATCAGCTTTACAGTGAATCTTTCTGCTCCCTCAACTCCAGACAGCAGATATATATTGCCTTAGTAGTCAGCACTGCAGGAGTTTGTGCACACACCATCCCTGTTACAAGGTGGCAAAGCCAAAAAGACAAGGAGTGCACAAGACCTCCAAGGTTCCTGCAGCTTCACCCTTACTGTTGGAACCGCAGCAAAGATTGCAGCATCGCTGCAGCAACTGTCCAGTTAAGCCTTGCTCTTCAGGGGGAATGGTTTTAAACTAAAGGAGGGGGGATTTAGATTAGATGTCGGGGGCAGTTTTTTACTTAGAGAGTGGTGAGGTGCTGGGACAGGTTGTCCATAGAGGTTGTGGATGCCTCATCCCTCCTGGAGGTGTTTAAGGCTGGGCTGGATGAGGCCCTGGGCCTGGATCCAGTGGTTGGCAAGCCTGCACACATCAGGGGGGTTGGAACTTAGTGATCCTTGAGGTCCCTTCCAACCCAAGCCATTCTATGATTCTATGATTTAATAAACCAGAAACTTAAACCTTCATTCAATCAGACCTTTTCTGCATTGATGAGATGTTAGTCATTTCCAAACAGTGCAACATCTATGAGAGAGTTGCACTCACATAAACTGCAAAGCCAAACAGATACTATTGGTTTCAGAAGGACAACAGCAAATTATTTTTTTTTCCGCCCATCTCCATGCTGCCTTTGCATGTTGGTACAAGTGACAAACCACCAACTGCAAACACAATTTTTCAGGTGTCAGACAGGTCACTCACAGCCCTTCTATGATAGCAGCAGCATTCAGTGCAGTAATTGCAGAACTGGAAGTGCAATCATCCAGACCTGAAACCATCCAGACCTCTTTGCTCAGATGCAAACAGACAGCAAGAAGGACACATGGAAACAACATCAGTTACTCTTTTCATTAGCCAGATGTATAAATGTGTAAGGTATACTTTAGGTTTCTTTTTGCTGTTGATATTATTTAATTTTATACGGAACATCTTAAATCTAGAACTATATGAAATCTGCATCACAGCCTTACTGGCTTGCATCCATCTTGACCCTTTCCCAGACAGCTCCCTGTAGAGCTAAGGATAGCTCTAAAATAAGCAGAAACTCTTAATTTGCAGTTAGGTGATATTTTTCAGTAAATGTCAGTGAGTCATACACATGAAGCAGCAGACTGCATTCATACCAGGATGTGCTGCAGCATTACCCCAGTAGCTTAGATACCAGCAAGTGGAAGGTGCAAAGGAACCAGTTCAGCAACTGAGAATACCAGCAAGAAGGGTAGCACAGGGTAGCAGGTAAAAGCAGAACAGCATTGCTGAGATAGTTACTGTAAATCAGCCCACTGGAAAGAAAAATGGGGCTCTTTACCTTTGGCTTCTTAACATAGTAGTCTATATTTTTTAATTCTGCTCATAATCTCACATGGCAGTGCTATAAAATTCAAAATACAGAGCCTATTCAGTATCACGTTCAATGTAGTATCAACTGAAAAGCTAACACCAATCTCTTGTGCACTGGGCTTTCCACAACATCCACCAAACAAAGAGTGGGTTTTTTCTTTCTCTTCTGAAACCATAAAAATAGCTAAGCCTATCTAGCACTTCAAGCATCCTCCAAGCAATTACTCTAATTATACCTTTCCAATTAAGAATAAACTATCTGCAAAACTCTCCAGAACTTGGTGAACTGGTGAGTTGTATTACCATGACAGGGAGGAAAATGGAAAAAGACAGAAAGGGAAAAGGAAGGAAGGAATATATTTTGTTTTAAATAATCTCCAAAATGAACCCACTCCAGGCAAGTTTTCCTTGCCTAAGACATCAAACGATGGTGTGTGATTTCCTGAAGGTTGTGGACCTAAGAAGAAACAGCATGATTTCTATAGTAGAAGGTTTGTTCTTTTCTCCATGTATATTGCCACAGATTTCCCAACCAAAGAGCAGAAATACATCAAGATTTGTGTGGTTCTCAAGCCAAGGAGATTTCTGTTGATTTTTTTTCCATGGGAAAATTTTTGGAAATTAAGGAGCGGAGATCCTGATAGCTGTGACAGGAGAATTAGCAGAGTGAAATGAGGCTGAATTTTGAGGGCAACTTCACTATTTTAGCTTCCTGGTAAAGATGAGGAGCCAAATCACTTAGACTTGTTTCTCAGAATCAAATAAAATATTAATGATAGGGAACAACGCACTTCATATTGCCAAAGCAGATTAGGCAGTATCCATATGCGAGTCAGCCATGATCTCCACCTCATCTGAAGTCCTGCAATCTCTCAGATGAGTTATCTCAAGAGCTTTAGATATCTCATGGCCTAATTCTTTTATATCTGTGTGGGGATACCAAAAATCCCGTTGCTTCTATATCACATGCTGGTTCACTGTGGGCATATCAGGAAAAACTCAATACTATATAACATTAGAGTCAATAGTAAGGGATGTAGAAGCAATGCTGAACTAAAACCAAATTTTACTCTTATTCTCTAGGAGAAATGCTATCACAACTACAAAAAATTAGGTATAATTGTTTCATTCATTTTTTGTTTTCTGTTTGCTCTTGTTGTTGTTTTTTTTTCCCCAAAAAGGAAAGCAAGAAATGTATTTTAGATAATGAAAGCAATATAAGATGACAATGCAAAAAATTCAATGAGAAAAATAACTTTATGTAAAAAAAAAAATAATCCTCAGAAATATGTAACGTGAAAGTAATCATTCTGGTCTTTCGTCTTGTTTCTACTTTATAAAAAGGAAGGTGAGATGATTATGCCACAGAAGTTGGAAATTTAATCAGCAGGTATGATACCTGAAACTGCTTTTAGTCCTAAAAATAATTCATTTCACAACAGTATGTAAAAAGAAAGACTTAACTTTTTGAAGTGCTTCCTTACCCTACTTTTTTCTATCTATAACAAATAATGCTTCAGCAATAAAATTGCAAGCTTCATACTGACATTTTGCTACCCCTCTCTCTCAAGCCATAAACTGGTGTTAAATCACAACAGTATACATTTCACCTTCTGAATGAGCATCACTGATAGCGAACCAATGACAATGCTTTCATTGACTAAGATAATCCTTAAATTTGATGATGAGCAAACTCCAAGAAGCCACTTGGGATTTGCTGGTAGATACTTCAAACAAGATGGGAAAGGCTCAGGAACAAGTTGATAAGGTCCAGTTAAAACTGCCAGTCAGCTATTTCTCTGTCAGGAGATCCAACTCCTCAGAAAGTGCTGCAGTAAGTTGTTGTGTTTTTGTGTTGTTTTTTTTTTTAAATAAATTAGAAAACCACCTGTTTCCTTCCTGCAGAAGTGGCCTTCCAAGGAAGCTCATTTCAGTGTCCTTCCAGTTCACTGGAAAGCTTTCACAGACTTCAGGCCACAGGATTAATGTCCAAATCCAGCAAAGCATATGACTAACTTTAAGCCTGTATGTAATCTCAGTTAAGTCAATTAGGCTGCCTGCATGCTCCAAGGTAAGCAGATCTTGAAGTACTTTGCTGGTCTGGTGTGATTATCCCTCCTGATGCACATAGTAACTGCTAACCAGCACAATGCACAAACTTGCCTTCTGCCTTCAGATTCAAAATGCATCTCTCGATTACCTGATGTACATCAGCAGTCCTGCTGCAGCTCTCCTGAACCCACAGAAGGGCTGAGCAAAGAATAAATAAAAGGATGCTCCTTTCTCATTTTGTGCAACATAATGGAAAAGTTAGATGTGCAGCTAGATTCTTTGACAGGTGAGTAATACTCACCTTCATTGTCTCTCTATAAAAAGCAAGACAAAGCAAACTTCCAGTTCTGAAAATTTTCTGTCCAGAGCCATTTTTGTGTCACCTGTTGTACATTAACACTGTTCCTGGATATAGTATGATCTTGCTATCACACAACTCAGAACCTCTAATCTAGGTATAGGCGTAGCACTGGCCAAGCTACAAGGTCCTTGCAGCCAGCCTGCAAGCGTCAGCAAACCTAGAAGTAGCATATTAACCCCTGAATGCCTCAACCAAACCATTCCAAAACATTTCTGTGGGCAGATTATGAACTGGTAAAACTACATCCAGCACTCAAAGGCCTTCTGAATTTCTTTATCCTCACCAGCTTCTGATAAATTGACAGAAATCCCAGCAAGACTGTCCGCACTTGAGCCTGCCTGACTGACAGCAGCTTCTTTTGATGGCCTGAAGAATGAACCCAATTTGCAGTGGAAATACCATTGCTCTCCACTACATTTCATGCAATGGAAGCCCCCACCTGAAAACTGTGCAAGGTCTCCAGAGTAAATTATGTAAATCTGTCATGTAAATATGTATTCATGGGGTTTTCAGAGCTTGGACCATTACCATACAGACAGTTCCCTATCATCTGAATGTATATTTAAGGACTTGAAAAAACCAGAGAGCACTGACCTGAGCTGTTACAATACACCTCATCTCTGCCATGGCCACTGTACACGCCATGCCTTACACACAATGCAAGATTACGAACAGGACAAGGCTCCTTCTTGATGCAGAAGGGTGTTTGCTAAGGAGAAAGGACTACCACATCTCCCGGAACATCCTGTGCAATCTTCCTACATTAGAGAGCAAACTGAACAATTACAGGCAAAACCATGTGCACTAGTCTGATTTTTCAAGTGGTAAGAACAAAATCCCTCTTCCCATATTTAAATCCAAGGGAAAACATTAAAGCAGTGGTACTGTACTCTAGCAATAGCATCCATCATGGAGCAGGATGGTATAATTCAATCCTATTTCCCAATTTAAACTTGTTTTCATATATAGACCCTATTCTTAGAGTTGAGTTCATCCTGAGGTATCTGCCTTAATGCACTGTGTGCTGCTATCTCAGAATTATATGCTTTTTGCAGCTATCCCAACCTGCTAATTAATAACGTGAATTCACAACGGGAGTTCTCTAGCTGAAATCACAGCTAGAAATAGATAAGAAAACAGTATATATTTTTAATATTTTTTTTAATAAACTGCACTCAGTGGTTCTGCTTTTCATTTACTATCTATCATGGGTTCTGACATAATGAATCATGACATGATGTAACCATTAAGATGACCCAACCCAGCATAACCAAATCCAAAATTATTCATTCTAAGCATGTCAGAATTTTTTTTATTATTTTTCTTAAGTTCTACACTCCACCCTACTGCTAACCAGGTAATTCTACTTAGGTACCATGTACGGGACTGCAGCAAAGATGTCTGCACAGTATCATTGAAACATCACGTACTGATAAGCAGGAAGATAATGGTCATGTTCAAGCGATGGTAAGGCTACTTCTGAACTAAGGCCTCTGTTTTGCGCTGGGAACTAAAAAGGCAATGCTCTACAGAATAGAAAACCTTGTGCTCAATGTTTTCTAACACCATCAGGACATTAAACATGTTTGTGTTTTCTTTGTACACATTTTTTTTTATTATTTTTTACAAGCTGGAACTGTGTAGCAACTGAAGATAAAAAAAAAAAAAAAAGGATAAAAAAGGAAAAAAAAAACCACCAAAGAAAGACTATTATGAAGACAAAATGGTGCACAGGATATGAATCTTTCTATATGTCAAGGTGTAACACACTAGAGTGCTCATGATATCAACAGAATGCATCTGCTCTGTACTCTGGTGACTGTAAAGGTCAGCTATTCAGTACAACAGACTGCAATGTAAGAATTGTTGAATTTATTACAAAAAATTGATATTACACAAGGGCTGATCCAAAAGTAATGCCTCCTATTTTATTATGCTGGCCTACAACACCAGAGGCAGATGGTGGTGGTGTAGCAGTAGATGTTAAATCCTCCCACCAATATTCCACTCCATTTTTTCTTGCTGTGTGACAGATGGCAGCAGAGGGGCAGTCTGACACAGAAATATGTATGAAGCACAGGTGCGTCACTGAATTCTTCTGCGCAGAACTGATTGCACCCACTAACATTCATGGACATATGCTGAATGGTTGTAGAGACCAAACAGCAGATTTGTGACAAAACAGCACAATGAGGTGGTGAATGGTACATTTCAGCAGTGGTGACAGTGATGTGAAACAAGCCACATTCTGGACAGTCATGCACAGCTGTCACAGCATTAAATGACAAACATCTCGATCAGCTCATCTACACCAACCAGCAGATTACAACCAGGAAACTGTGTATGGAGCTGAATATTGGCTTCAGTGAGTTGGAAACAACGATAGCAATGTTGGAATATCAGCTCCGATTTCTACATCATGATGCTAAGATGAAGCCTCAAACTTTGAGTTGGGCCAGAGAAGAAAACAGCCTTCCTCTGGCAACATGATAACAGGGCACATACCAGTTTAAAGATTGTGGAGCATATTGACAATCTTGGCTAGACTGTCCTACTGCACCCACAGTATAGTTCAGATTTTGAACCTTCTGACTTCCACCTGTTCAGGTTGCTGAAAGGTGGACTGCATGGGAAACATTTTCCTAGCAACACCACCATCATCATAGCAGTGGTGGAATAGTAGGTCACCTCCACTGGTGCAGATTTTTTTAAGCATGGCTAGCAGGCTTTCATTCATTATTGGTGAAAATGCACAGTGAACAGCGTGTCTACATTGAAAAAAAGTGTTTTGTAACTGAAAATTTGCTCTATTAAACAGGGCATATTGTGCTCTTTGCATCTGTTGTAGTTTCCATGGAAATAAACAGGAGGCATTACTTTCAGAGCAACTTACATACATCTGCCTTCCATCCCCTGCCATTACTCACAGGGTGCATGAGTAGGTGACAGACTGTACAGACATGCTTTTAGAAATATTAACTCCCAGGCACAGTAGCAAGGGTTAAGGAGAGAGTTTCAGATTTAAGTTCCCCTCATTACCATTCAGAAAACTATTATTTAATATTAAGGTAATTGTAACACAAGGACATGAGTCATGCCCTTGTGTTACAATTACCTTTAATATTAAATAATAGTTTTTGTAATGGTAATTTCCTTTGGGGATGTTTCATTCTAAATTAGGCAGTTCTGAGTGATGTCTGTCTTTGCAGATATCTCTATCAGCTTCTAAAAGCTATCCTACAAGTGCACATCCATAATCCATAGGTATTCCTGCTCCACTGCAGTCATTGTCCTTTGTAATCTATTTACAGCTTGACTATTTGACTATCGCCACAGTCATGATTTCCCTTTTGAAATCTACACAGAAGAGTGTATCCCTTGCTCTACTGTGCTACCACTCCATCCACATCCTAAGCTGCCTGGTTACAGTAAAAGCTATGACACTGTCACATCATGAGATGGGCAGTAGAGGAGTGATAGGGTTTAACTTCTTACTCAGATGACTTAGTGTCTAACGGTGGAGTTGATACTAGAAGCTGGAAAAAAGTTTTTGAAAAGAACTTTAATTTGACTATTAGAAAGTATTTCCTAATTAGAAACACTGTGTTAGCTCAGAAATCACAGGAGCTTTCAGTAAACCAAGCTTTTGCTCCGTATAACAAGCAGAGTTTGTCTATAAATTATCACAACCATACAAAGATGTATTATACTAAAATGTCATTTTCAGAAAGGCATTATTTAAAAGAGCAAAGGACAGACACTAAAAGCAACAAGATCCTACTGTTGATGTTATGAGAGGAAAATCTTGCCAGCCTCAGTACTCCCTCTGAAGCTGTATAAACCCCAAGGACATCTTACAGTTTGCACAGAGCCTTCTGCACTCAGAACTATAGGAAGAAAACATAGGCCTCCTTGGAAACTTTGGGCTCCAAAGCAGGTGTGAGGAGCACCAAGCCCTGGTGCTGTGTGGGAGCTCTTTCCCAGCTGCACGGACCAGCTCTTGAGTACAGCAGTAACATCCTGATGAAGTACTTGTACCACATTGCCTATTTTGCAACGGAGCAAGAGAGGGAGAGTGCCAAAACTAGGTTTGAGGATAAATGGTTCTTCACACCACCTTACCTGCTAAAAATAGGCAAAAAAAGTGCTGCCATTCCTCCTCGTCCTCACAGTGCTGTTAAATGAATATTGTAGGAAATTCTAAACTTCCTAACACAGCAATGCCAATTAAGGGAGTTCGGAAGGGGGACTAAAATCTAATGCTAAGTGTCTGTAAAATTCATGGAACCGTCTCAATTTCCCTTCCTGATTAGTATCTGGGACAATGTCAAGCTTTCACCAGCAGAAGATATATATTGCAGGTATAAATTCTAGAGAAATTGGGTCTCATAAAGGAATTCTATTTGAAATGACCATAACTTTAGTGTAGAAGCAGTTTAAAGAGCTCTGCATTTTTATCTCCAATATTGCTTGCCCTTGTCAGTGACTGTTCAGCCAATAGTTACGTGGTTTTTTTGTCTCTCTTTCAGAAACTTGGAGCACAGCTAAGGGCTAGATGAGACCATCTTCTCTGGTTACTGCTTAAAAATCCCATATGATTCCACACGGAGCAAGCAAGCTCTGTGCAGCCTCTCTACAACATTTGAACAACACAGGTAATGAAATACTGGTGCTTCAGATCATTAGTCAGGTAATTATGATTTTTGTTTGTTTGAGTTTAATTAAAATTAGTCTCGGAAAGCATCCATTACAAGAAGAGGCCCTCACTGAACAACCAATACACAACAGTCCTCAGCTAGTAAATAGTCTCAGTTCTTCTGCTCAGGGACATGATTTAGCGGAGGGTTGTTAGTTAGGGTAGTATGGTTAGGTTGTGGTTGGACTCCATGATCTTTAAGGTCTTTTCAAACCTGAGCAATTCTATGATTCTATGATTCTCCCCAGCTTAAAAATAATAATAGTAAGGAGAACTCGCTAACCATTTAACATGCTTTCCTCTATAGATCACAAGTGAAAGGAGGGCAGCATCACTCTCATTTAACCCAAATCACCTAGATCGGGGAAAAGAAGAAATCAAAACTCTGTTCCACAATTCATACCACTTGGTTATCTGCCCCTGATACACCACAAAGCCACTTACCAGTATTTTTGTAGTAACCTGTCTTTGTCTACTGAAAGGGAAAGCCTTTGTGCAATTAAGCACAGCTCCACTGAAGACAACAGTTTTGTACCCACTTAGACCTATGTCCCACATTTTTTTTTTTTTCAGATGCAAACCACTCCATGTAGACAAATTTGTTTTCTTCAAGTGCCATCCTGCATGTATTTGTGGCAGAGAAATAGTAAGACAGCAAACGCATTCATCTTTAATCTGATGAATGCTTCACCGCATGCCAGGATGTGTGTTTCAAGGTATATTGTCTGAGAGATCAGTTCTCAGAATTCATGGGGTGGGGGTTTACAAAGAGACAGATGTAGAAATGCTTACTTGTTGTGACTAAAAGCTGATTGGCCCAACTACATGAAATAGTACAACTCTAAAAATGAGACTAGCATAGGCTTAATGATGTAAATTTCAGTTTTATAATCCTCATCAATTTCCAGGAAACAATATAACATAGCAAAATTAGGGGGAACCAAAGGGTTTCTCGGTTTATCAAGTGCATGATCCAAATCCTGTAAAATTCAGAAGCAGTCTTTGCATAGAGAATAATGGACTTTGGAGCGGGCTCTGTGCTAGAGTTATTCCTGGCTGTAGAAGCAAAAATGCCCCCAGCCACAGAGCTGCAGACATGTACTTTATATGCAAAAATACAATTCCTTGGTGAGAACTCTATACATTATGCTTATAGGAAAAAGTTAAATAATGCATCTATCCGTTACTATTGTTTTTCTTATTAAGCAGAAAGGGAGGAATTCAATATTCAATTCAAAAAGAATTTTTGGAGAAAAGGAGGAGGGTGGGGGTAGGTGAATAAATATGTAAAATCACAACATGATACTAATGTTCAATTACAAAAAAACTTTAGAGAAGTCTATTTATTTATTTATTTATTCTAATTCTAAATCCCTACCACTACACAACAATGTCACATTTTAATGTAATATCATGTCCAATGCATATTCATGAAATAAAAATCTTGGCAGTGGCACAAGAAAAGTGGGATGAAGTGTGTTTGGTGGAGTGCGTCACGTTTCCAGACCAGCGGATTTTTTGATTAAAGTCCCTTATCCGTTTTATCATGCATATCCACTCTCTGATTAAAGTGATCTGGAGCTGACACTCACAATGTCAGTATGCACTGAGACCCTTCACACAAAACATGGTTGGAATTTATATGCTTAAAAAAAAAAAAAAAAAGAAAAAAAGGAAGGGAGGGGGAGGAAGAGGAACAGACCAACCGAACCTGCTACATTAAAATAAGTATATAGGTATATATCTATGCACTGGAAAAAACACATTTTGAATTGTTTGTTTTAGTCTCACATATTTCTTTTTAACATTGACAGGATACTAATACCGCATGTTTTATTTCCATTTCAAAAAATATATGTGGTGTGAGTTCTTCCTCTTTGTTACACTGGGCTTTCGATTAACACGCCTCCACGCTGGGGTGAAGAACAGAGCAAGCTAAGGTCTCTCACAGACACCAATAAATAATGAATTCCTCCAAACTTACATGCAGGCCTTCATCTTTTTTTTCTTTTAAACTTTGTTAATTAATGTATCATATCTTTCTATATTTAAACCACAGGTTATTTGTTAAGAAAACTGATTGCACAGCAGCAGATGTACATGGATACTGCAAGGAAAAGTAACACAGATCCACAGATCTCTGTTCCAGCCTCAGCAGCTTCCAAGCATGTTTATATTGTCCTGTTTTCAAACCTCAGCACATTTACAAGGATGCAAATTATCTAGGTACAGGTCATACTCTTGAAAATACGGATAACTGTTTTTCTGGTAGAGATGGATCTAGTCCTCCTCAAACTTAAAAAGTTTGTGGTCACATTCTTCACCTCGATTGCAGAAGGTGCTTAAGAATGAGCTCAACTTTGAGCTCAAGATCAATGAAATTTAAGTACGTACTTGAGGTGTTTGTGAACAAAAGGATTTCAACAGCATCGGTAACAAAGGTTTTACAAATGTTCTTTCTCTCTAGGAATACAACAGCAGTCTTTTGCATTTCTAAATAGAGTTCCATCCATGAAATAATTATGGAATGGCAATTTTGGTTTCAGAGATATCTTTTCAGAGGTCTCTGAGGTGCTTTTTATAGCCTGCCTTTAAGCTCGAGAATTCTGGATCTTTTGTTAAGTTTTCAGCAACTTATACTTCCTTAATAGGTTTAATGTATCCCACATAACTTATAACTTTGGCTATTTAATAAATGACTTACGTGAAGCCTGAACTACATTCTCATTTTCCTATCTTATTATGTTGAGGGGTGGGGTTTTTTTTGTTGCTGTTGGGAACTATTTTTTTTACTAGGCAAAGCGAGCAAAGCAGTGGCACATTTAAGGACATTGCTGTTACTCTTCTCACATGCAATTCAGACATTTCCTTAGTGCCAAAGTTCAATCAATATGCTATTCCAGTACTAGGCTTCTTCTGAGCACTACTACCAGTCATGCTGAACTGTTGCTATATTGCAACTTTGACAGACATTGAGTAAGAATTAGTGAAGGACTGTCAAATTAATTTCATTGGTGAATTAAGCCTCTCACTTCATCATAAACTTTAATAAAGCAAATATAGTAAGAGTCTAGGGAAAAGCATATTAGTTTCTTTTACTTGCAAGGGCCATGGTTTGAAGATCTTCTGCATATAACCCTCCAAAACACACTCTAAAACAGAAGCTAGGGGGTAGGTTTTCTGCACTTATTCTTTCTGTTCACCAGAAATTCATCATTCCTGCACGACAATTCTGAAAGAAGAGTAGTCAGAACTTGAGAATTAAGATAAAATTTGGGAAATTTCAGGAAAAGCTTTCTGGAAAAAACACTACCAGCAATAAAGTGTGTTTTCATCAGCACGAACATAAACTGCTGGGCAGTTTCACAGTGAATAGCCCAGAAGCAGAGTTTCCACGCATCAGCGGTGTGTACAGTCACAGTGGCAACTGAAATCTAGCAGCCAGCATTTCTTCTCCTGTAAAATACACTCCACGCTGCCCTGTATTTGCAGTGCATATGGGGAAAATAATTCTACACAGACATTTCTGATAGATCCTTGGAAAGGAGGTTGCTACTATGGCAAATATTGTGAATTAGGTACAATTAAACCATAATAGTGACCTATGCAAAAGTGATACTACAATAAACCAGCTCAGCTACTAAATACACTTAAGGGACTACAGACTAAGGAGCTGCAGCTCTCCTATGACATAGAGCATACAAGAGTGCCTCATCTTCGGTTGTAACAACCTCATACATAACTTGCATCTTCTGCCTTTAAGGAATGACCTAAGGACATCAAACAGCAGCCACAACTATAAACAAAGGCCATGCTCTTGTGCCTCAGTTATCCATTGCTAAAATCCTAAAGAAATACCAGAATACACTTAATTAGGCATTCCATAATGGCAAACTGAAAGAAAATCACCACCAAACAAAAATCCAAACCCTTCAGCGGTTGGAAGCCTGATCTTGGGCATCTAAAAATTTTCCAACTCTGAAATCATGTCCTATGTTTTCAGACCAGCTGCTGTGGAAGGGCAGCACTCTAAAGACCAAAGCAAGTTTCTATCACTGATTACCGCTCTGAGCATTTACTTGGGATTTACAGGTCAGGAGTCCATTGCTGGCTCAGAGCAAAGATACATTTCATCCCAACAGGGAATCTCACATTCACTTGCCTGTCTGGCCCTTTGTGTTCAGTAGGTCAGTTACGAAGACTCATTACTAAGCACCTCTGTCCTCACTTCAGATACAACTGTATAAGTAAGCACAAAATGTTTGTTGCCTACTTCATGCCCCACACATGCTGAGTGGATACAAAAGGCTGGACTCTTCTCCCCCAGCTTTAATGTCCTCTTTATAGCAGAGTTCTCTGGGTGGTCAGTGGAGAGCAGTGAGCATTTGAAAGGACTGCTCTCATCCAGCTGTGAGCAGAAACAGCAGGTGAATCTTTCCCCCAAATTTTTCTTTTTTATTATAGGAGAACTCACTCAAGGGACTACCTTAGGTAAAACAAACAAAGAAGCAAATAAAAGCCACACTAGACAATTCTGTAGATGCCAAAGGTGAATGAAATGAATCACTGAATTCTTACCAAATACTTTACCGCCTACATAGCACAATTAATGAAACTGAACTTTTCCTCCAGGTATCTATGCAGTTATTTCCACGTTTTTCTATCATGCACATATTTACTCACTACCGTGAGCAGCACGAGAGCCATCTCAGAAGGAAAGATGAGTAAAACTACTCATATATAGCCAAGGCCCCAACTAGGCTGAGAGACAGTTGCAAAATCCTTCACTGACCTCTTATTATTCTCCATGGAAATAAAGAGTTCAATTTGCATGTGGTACCCAGCTGAGCACCATTTGTCCTGTGTGCTAACAGTAGAGATTTGCATGGATGAAATCAAAGATATATCTACAGTACTGAGAAATTGTTTAGATAATGCAAAACCTAACATATAGGAAGTGCACAACTTTTCAAGGAGCTGCTTACAAAACATTCGCAAGCCAAATATTATCCTTAAAATTGTAGACCTGTCCAGTTAGCAAATGCATTTGAAGATTTGAGATTCTGTTTTAAGACTCCTCCCAGAAAAGACAAATTAAATTAAAAATAAATAAATAAAATTACTGGGTCCAGATTAACCATTCAACTCCCAGTGATTACTATGAATCTACATACTTGTTAATTTGCACCCCAAATAGCTATCTTGTCCCCACAAGACTGAGCAGAAGCAATGATGAAGTAGGATCTCATATCACTTAATGTCTCATATTACAACTTCCTTACATTTAGAAGCTATACAGCACTAGTCAGTAGTACATGAGGCATTATGAATAATGAATAACTTACTACAGTATAATTGCCAAAGTAAATGAATAAAGCACAATCTCTGTTCCAGCATCCTTGCTTTTAAAGAGTGTATTCTCTTACTAGAGGGAGAAATGAAGACAAATGTTTGTGAAAGATGCAACAGCAGGAGTGTTGGTAAGAAAGAGGGGAACAACAAAAATCATAAATGCATACACACGTACAATTACACAAGTGAGAAGAGCTACAAAATGGTGAGTTCAAATGCAAATCTAGGAGGGGAGAAAAAAAAGAAGAAAAAGAAAAGCAAGATGATGAAGATTCGCAAAGCAATTGAAAGTGCTCAGAGATGGGAAATCATGGCTGCAAGGCCCACTGACATCTGCACATGGGCAACCAGACATTCTCTGATGCCAAGTGTTATTTTGAGGCCTCCCATTTGAAGACCAGAGGCCGCTGCCCATTTGTGAACACCAGTGCTTGCTCACTGTTAAGGAAGAATAAGGCTGAGTCTACTTAATAAAGAAGTCTTCAGCACAAAAAAAACCACCTTCCACTTCATTCCCAAGTAAAAACTCAGTTAACCTCACCCTTGGGCTGATCTCCTTTTGCAAGGGCTGAAAATGCACATCTTGAACCCAAGTCAAAATTCAGTGACTAAGGCATAACCTGCAGCTGTAAATCACCTGTGATGAGTAAAGAGATGACCCCACTTCCTAATTAATTTGTCACTGCTGTTCCAACATATTTCAGTTAGTATCTCAACAAGGAGGAGGGGATCTACAGGATCTCAAGAGTATGCTTTTCCCTTCCAGAATGACTAAGTGTAAATGCTGGTGGCACTGGAGTGCACACCAATGTGTTTGGGAAGAGTGGAGAGGATCAGTTCTATCCCCCCTCCTGCCTCTCAGGTTTTTAATTCAGCAGTCTGCTCCACAAATTAACAATTACGACAGAAATACACAGGGCTACTCACATACAAACAACGTACCGTACTCTACACAGTCTGTGTAATAGATACATGTTATGAATATCAATACAACATACAGTTTCCAATTAATGGGATTTAGGGTTGGGGCTTTTTAACTTAACTCGTATAGCTTCTATTTGAAACTTCTGCATATATTTTCTATTTTTGAGGGAGGTTATAAATCCTGTTTTAATGTTTTGCTGTTTATGCAAATTTCCAAATATAAAGGCATATGGTGACAGAGTGGCACTAACTATCTGCTTTTCAGCATACATTCCTTTGCTATTACAAGAAAAGAAGGCCTGATGGAAAGAAAAGAAAAAAAAAAGGAAAAAAATCAGTGTACAAATTGACACTGCATTAGCATAGCACTGGTTCAGATTTCTTAGCTTTACTCTTGAACTCTGATTCACTAATAGCTCTACTGGCTCCTGCAGGGCAACTGTGGATGCTCCTTCATGTCATAAAGTAGAGTGGGTGCTCAAGTTTATAATTATAGTTTTAAACTGGCAGGAAAAAAAAAAAAAAGAGAGAAAAATAAAGGGGAAGTTTTTTTGAGTCAGAGGTTCTCCTGACACTGGCAGCCTCACTGCGTGGGTTTCAAGTATCCAGTTTGCATTTTGCCTGATAACGTAGCAGGCACATCACGCTATTCTAAAACAGCAGGATTATTTTCTCCATTCTAATTGATGAACAGCTGTGCTGTAATAGACTACAAAGCACAGCATCACTGATCACTCCTCAGGCCACCCCAGGAACCGAACACTCCACAGGGAACCAGAAAAGAATGAAAGTTAAAAAAAAAAAAAAAAAAAAAAAAAAGAGACATCAAACATTTCAAAATATCCTCCTCTGGATTACTACTATTATTCAGTATCCCATTCGGCAATAATTAATTCCAATTTTCCCTGCAGTATGACCTAACCCTAAAACAGTTGTACATTTTAAAACATAAACATCAGCTCTTTTGAAAGTGAAATGTTAGAGTCCACAATAGTTTGTCACTGTGCATCAGCATGTGCAACATTCAAGTCACTCCTGGGATCATGCGTTCCCTAGAAGTGCTTTTTGTCCCAAAAAGCCCACATTAGCCAATCATTAATCTGCTAGAATTCATTATCTGTCCCTTCATTCTACTTTGTCAAAGTTATTGTTATTATTCCATAGTCTCACTATGGAACTGTTGCTCATCTCAACTTTTGCCTTGTCTTTTTAACATGCTACCACAGTAAGCTGAAATACACTGATGTGAAACTATCCAACTCAGTTTGGAGTCCAATTTGGATTTCCAATAGAATTTTAAATGAGGGTGAGGGTCAGGCTCAGACTCACTGCAACGGAATCTTGCAGTGCCTTCTTGAAAGATTTGTATCCCAAAGGTTGGAAGCCTTGAGCATCACTGGAAATATTTGATTACTTGATGGGTGGAGACTTCATAAACTTAGCAACATTCCTCAACTATCTTACGCTTATCTTTTACTTCTAGAAACGGCTGCTCAACTTGAATTCAAAGTGTAATAGGAGAGTCATCTTCCTATTTTAGAGACAGTCCAGAAGCAAGAATCAACCTGATGTCTAAAAGATAGATATGCTTCCATTCCCTTTCCAGATGCGATGGGGGAAGATCAGATGCTCAATCCTAATTTAAGACCCATTTTGCCTTTACTGTGTTTTCTGGGGGCACAAAAGTGTAAGAAATAGTTAAAGTATGCTTCTTCTTGTATCAGTGAACCAGTTCCAAAAGCAAAGACTCAGTTCAATCAAAATTAGTGACATTCTGCTCAGCAATGGAAAGGTTTTGTTCTTCTTATTTTGTGTTATTGGAAGTGATTTGCTACATCTTTCCTATAGGTAAGCTGTGTGCTTATGTGTTCTTTTGTCTAGATAAGTGTTATCCTGTAAATGAACACAATAAGACTTCCGTTTACCTTAATGCTATTTAAAAAAAAAACAAAAAAAAAAAAAAAAACTCACAGATATAAGAAATCAATAACCATCCACAACAATTTACCAAGGATTCGGTCTGGGTAGAAAAATTCAAATTGCATTGATTTTTTTACAAGGAAAAAAAGCCAGTTGACAATAAGCTTCAACTAACAAAATGCCATGTGTACACAACTGGAAGGGATTCAGAAAGGCAGTTATTTAAAACCTGAACTGCCAATTAAGGAAAGTAAGACAGCTTTGAATACAAAAATCAAGCCCCGGACATTGACACATGACTTAGTTTCCATGCCTCAGTTTCACCATTAATTACAGGAGAGGAAAGCAAAACCACGAAGAACTTTAAGACTCATATCTAGGAGAAGCTTCATTTAGTGCATATGCCACCATCCATCAGCTGCTGCACTCAGAAGAGATGTGTAAGAACTGTGCTCACCAGGGATGCCAAGTTCATATGGGGTATAATTTAAGGTGTTGATTTTAACTCACCAACGTCTTTAAAGACTGACTATTCAAAAAGCCACCCCTTCTCACTTTTGTAACTGCTAACTTCTGCTGAAGGGCACAAGGTAAAAGCCCCCAGACTGAAAGGTCAGTTGTCTGTAAGATGAGAATCACCAGTGAGGAGATGGCTCACAGCTACACTTCTTGGAAAGGCCTCGGGCTTCCAAGCAGGCTAGAAGACACATTACATTCTTATAAAAATCACAAATTATAATGGTTTGGAGGTTTGGGGCTTTAGGGGGGGTTGCTTTTTGTGTTGTGTTTTTGTTGTTGCTGTTATGTTTTTTATGTCAGCTTGAAAATCTGATTGAGCTGATTAGCAGACGTGGTCATCTTGTTAATTGTTTTTATTTGCATTGTTAATTTAACATGATTTGTTCTTGCTCACAGAACAACGTGGTAAGCACATTTCAAAAATGATTTGAGAAGAAAAAAATAATAAAATGTACGCTGTATGAAAGTAGAGCAAAGCACAAGATACTTTCCATATTTATTCTGTCAGAATTCAACCCTTATCAGCCCATTTCTCAGTCCAATTGTATGAGGAGTTCAAATCAAACACTAGGAACACCTTAGTGGATTATATCAACTTTTCTTCAACATACAAAAAACACAGAATAACCTTTGAAGAACTTATAGCCTAACCAAAATTCTGGCACTGCCTCAGCAAACAAGCAGCGCCTTGAACAAAGACATTTGGTGAAAGACAGTGTAGAAACATGCTTCCTAAGTCTGGGTGCCCTGTTAGAAAACCTCAAAGCCAGTTACATCAATTGGTGGCAATAGGCTGGGTTGGCCCTAACAGCTAGAGAAAAGGGCATCCTTGGCCAGAAAGCATCAGCAAAAGGACCACAATAATATGGTCAAGTGACAGCAGCTGACTGTCAAAAAGCAGAAATGACAACACAAAAAGATCTGGGTGAAATATAGGAGTGGACTTATGGTGACCTCTTAGCAAGAATGTTATTTAACTCAGCTGAGGGGCATCAGCAGGCTGGATTAGAATACAAGAGTGTGATCCAGAACCAATCTGGTCAGATTTTGCCTTTAGCTATTCTGTCACCATCTGTAGAAGAAACATTCTTGAGTACTTGCAATAAATGGTAAGCCAGGGAGAGCCTCATACATACTCTTCATTACAGCAGTTTGATCAAGTTTGTGAATGAGGTAGAGAAATCAGTTTAGTTCTGTTCTGTAGGTTTCCAGCAAGGCCTTCAGAGGTCTCCAACCTTTTGGCCCACAGCTAATAAACACAGACTAAGACATCTGCCAGTCCATATATAGACTAATTTCATTTTAAAATTTAATTAGATGTGGTTTTCTTCCAAATACAAAGACGCAGCTTTTTGAGTTCCCAAACCTCACACGTCTTGGCTGAACAGGGAAGGATGACAAGGTTGAAGACAAATGCTTTCTTTTAAATTTCTACAGTCAGAAGCCAAAACAAAATTTTGAATACAGACAGTTCACCTGCTTTATTTTCAAAGGGACTGCTGAAATAGGAGTCATATCCACAGGTCTACTGAATTCAGTGGTCTCACGCTATTGTGCTGCACTGGGGTCATAATGAAAGAAGGAGGTTTCTGTAAAGTAACCTGCCTATAGCTCCAGATTTCTACCAAAATTATGAATAAAGTATATACACTTCCTTAGAGCAGCCTTGCGCACATGAGAAAAGCAGAGAGATTTCTCCTAGAAAGTGAGCCGATTCATGTCCTTGTAGTTATGTCCAATATTTTGACAGTGGTGTAGTAATTAACCTTGCAAGAGTATTGCTCTCTACTCAGTATCACTGCATTTCTGCTGTGACCACTATGAAGTGCTTTTTTTGTGAAAGGAAGGAATTAATCTAAGTGGGAAAATTACTGGAACGAGAGAGGAGCTCTAATGGCAACCTTGGCATCCTGCAATTTCACACATTAAAATATATTAAAAAAAAAAAAAAAAAAAAAAAAACCAACTACTACAGTGCTTGTTGTATAAGGCTAAGCTTTCTACTCTTCAAACTATTAATAAGGGCTTCCCATTGAGAAGACAAATACATGCTTGATGCATTTTTAATCCTGTGCCAATACATTTGACTAAAGCTGTTTGCTGTTTCAGTGACAGGATTTAACTTGCCCTTCTGTATTCAACATTTCTGATTATTAATGACATTTAGAAAACACAGGCACTGGCTGTAAAAGTTATATTCTGGTCAATGTTTTAAAAAGTAAAAAGATCATCAATTAAAGGGCCAAATACCACACAGTAAATTTAATCATTTAATAAAATAATTTTTAATCATTTAGTGAGTTCAATGAGATCAGTACCGTAACTAGGAAAAATATCATCTGGTCCACTGTTAGAAATTGCCAATGTAAGCTGAAAACAAAAAATTGCAGCCTTTTCAAATCACACAAATGTTATACAGATAGCCTGTATGAGTCCAGCAGTCTTTACAAGAAAGTGTATTTTAAGACCCACCCTGGTTGGAACATATTCTTGTCTGTAATTGCTACCATAAAGACATCCACACTTATATCATAAATGAGTCAGAGACCACTGCTGAAATGTAATATACCTTTTTCTTTCTGAAGATCTCTGAAGTTCCAAGCATTTTTTTTCCAAATTTGCAAAGAACATTTCTCTGAAGAAATAACATTAGTATCTCTAATGAGACAACCAATATAGGGATCACATTGAGTTAGGTTTTTTTTTTTAACCACAAGAAATGGGAAAAGAACTCCTCTTTCCCACAGACTGATTATTATTTTGTTATTTAAATGACAATGTAAAGCTAAGGTTAAAACAAAATTACACATGGTGATGATCTCCTAGTGACCTCCGTTGTGCTGCTCCGTTACAGCATACAGTATTAATACACTAACAAAATGCACACGCTTACAGTACTGTCAGGCACCAATGCAAATCAAACAGCACAGACGGCACATTACTTTTGTTTTAACCATTAAAGGCTCTAAGAAATACAGTATGACAGCCAGAAGAAAGCAGGCTTGGATTTTCTAAAGGTATCCAGGAGTGGCACTGATCTGTATTTTCTTCAGTATCCTTCTTAAAAGGCCTTTAGCTGTGCCAATACAATACATTCAAATCCTGACCTTTCTCAACACAATGAAGATACTCTGTATATCTTACCATATAACACAGGGAATCAATACTGTATTTTACTAAATGTGAGTTAATTTTACCTAGGGAAGGAAATTACTGCTGTTAATACTAGAATTCTCTTTTTTCCTCCTCCCAGTCTGTGAGTTTCAGGTTTGCCAAACCCTATCACTGTTTAAAAAAGGTTTTGAGAGATTTTAATAGCTAATAATAGGAGGAAACATAAAAGGACAAATCCAATTTAAGTGAAAGGGTTCCTGTGTAAGCATTACTTGTCAGTCTTTGGTCGTACTGTATAGGGACCAGCTACAGAGCACTGGCAGCGAAGAAATATAAAGTCCAGATTTAATTCTGATACAGAGAAATACAATTTCAAAACCGGACGTCTTATCATAGGCATGTCCCATTGGAGAACTCATTTCCCTAGCAAAAGGCTGTCACTGCCATTATGTTGTACAAGGAACCAATTTACTACTACAGCTAAACAGGGTTACTGGTGCTGTTGGAACTTAAGCATTTGAAGTTATCGCTAGAAAAAAATAGCATTTCAAATGTCAGTGAAATGGGAAGGTATAATTGAAAAGTATCAATCAGAGAAGCAAAAGGGTTTAGAAAGCTAAGACTGCAGTTTTAGTACTGTCTTTTTCCCCTCCACTTCCTCTTTTTATTTCTTTAAGCTTTTTTTCTCTATTTCCTTTTTCTCGTTCACATGCAAGTTCAGACTTAGCTCTGTAAAATAAAAGATTTGGGCTTGATACTTGTTCTTCATCAGACATGAAATACATTTTTGTGGTTTTCTTCTACACTCTAGTGACCATAATTTGACTACACAAAACTCTCATCTCATCGTGCTTCCAAAGCTGCCAATCTGGAAGACATCTAACTGAATGAAACAAAGCACATTTGAATTTTGGTTGGTTTTATCCTTTGGGTTTCTTTTTTGTGGGTTTTTTTTTTTTTTCCCCCTCAAACAAATCCTATCTACCCATTCACTTGAACTTCCGTTCCTTCATGAGATTTTCCCCCACCCCAAGTTGACCCTACAGAGAGTTAGAGAGTGAACAAACCTTTGAGCTTTCAGAGCCAGGAAAGCATGGAGAAACTGCTTACAAAGTAAGCTGAACAAGTGTCAGAGGATCATGCACAAATTGCTACTGCTGACTTCATGATGTCTCCCATACAAACAGACAGGAGTGGACTTCTTCAAGCTGCGGCACAATTACCTCTTCCAATTTGCTACATTTTATCACATTTTATCCAGAATCAATGCCTCGTGATGTTAGGAATATGTTCAGCTAATCTAAAAATCAGAAGGCTAAAATTACACACTCTGTATCCTATAGGCAGAACGTCAAGCTTCCTTCACTACTGGTTTCCTTTGCTGTGCACAGTTGATATCAGGGCCTCGAAAAACAGCACCCAAGCAGTAATTAGCAAGACAGAGCTGGTGTACAGTCACGCTAAAACTTGCTCATTTTACCCCTTAAATAGGCTGACAAATTGAATGTGGTAATTTATCTGTTTAGCTAAACATCATTGCCCAGGTCCCAGGGACAAAGGTTGCTGTGCAGTACCAGTTCTGCTTACTGATACACAAAACAAATTTATCTGCTGTTAGCTACAATTCTCTCAAAGCAAAACTGTGCTAGAAATATCAGTTCACAATATTGGCCCTTCTTTGCACTTTGAAAGGGCTTTCACCAGGTAAGAGGTGAAAAGACGATGTCAGAAAGTTCTGCTATGACGATGTACAGTCGTGTATTTATTTCCAGTAAAAAGAACATTAAACCCATGTTGCACAGCAGGGAGACAAAAGTCTGTAAAGAGCCAGGGGAGTTTCAGAGAATTCGTAGTCAGGAATGGATCCAGACAGTAGAAAGATAAGTTTGTGTATTAGGAGTATTTGGGATCTGCACGAAAAGAAGCTGATGGTTGGAGTTGAATAAGTTAGAATAAAAGCACTCTGGAAGGAAAGTTGCACCTCTTCTTTAGAGATTATTCAAACTTTTCTTCCTTCAGAAGTAACTTTACCTCACACAGAAGATCCTTTATCCACATTAGAGTGCAGATATATTCCTCCTCCACCACCTTTTTGACAAATTTCAAATTCAAATAACTTAACGGCTAACAGCCCGCAATTGTTCTTTGTATTAATAGAAGTACATGGTATCTTTTGAAGATCAGGTAGTAATTCAGTTCTTAAAATTCTTCCGCTGTTTATAAATGATTTCAGCGTAGATGTCGTAGCTTTTGATGCATCATTACAGCCCATGTTCTGCTACATTCTCTTATTCAACTGGAAGCAACTTTTGTGTGCTCATGGAATCAAATGTCATGCTAACTTGAACCACTGAGTTGTCAGTTTCATTTGTTTTGGACCACAGGTTCAAGGTATAAATTACATCATGTATCCACCTCAGGAAATGAGTGAGACTGATTGTGAGAGAACAGCTTTTTGACTTAAAAACAATCAAGAACAACAACAAAAAGCTAAAAAATAGGAGGCTTTAAAGACAATCCCTAGCTTTCAATGCTTTCCAAATTTCAGTTCATTAGAATTAAACCAACAAATGAATAATATGGGAAATTTCAGTACAAAAAAAAAGCAGAAATCCAAACAAAATTTTAAATAATCAAAAATGTGAGAGAGTAGAAAAGCACATTTGCAATGAGATGCAGCTCTGCAAACTGCTTGTGAAAACTCCCCTCTACTGCAGATATAGATGATGTGCTGCCATATCCTGGAGTGTCTCAATTCTCTCATCGTAGTAATAAATTCTAATGACTTAACTGAAATGAATCATTATTACTAGAACTGGAGGGGAAAAGGGGCTCCTAAATTCATCAGCTAACACTGGGGGAAATGCTGCCATTTCTAGTTGGGCTGAATGCAAAAATTTCTCCACTCTAACTGCCTTTCCTGAAGACAAAGAAGTGTAGGTTGCTCCTATCCTCCTGTCCACAGCCACCTCTGCTATGAGGGCAGTGAGAGGCAGTGAAGCTTAAAAACTGAGCTCAAAAACATAAGCCAAAATCTCATTCTCTTCTTCAAATCAGCTCACGAGAAACCCAAAGAATGAAACACGATTTCTTGGGAAAGTATGAATACCAAGACAAAAAAGAAATGAATTAGGCTGTTCACTGACAATTTGCAAACAAAAAACCTAATTTATAAACAGGCATTTTTAAACAGTACATCCAATTCTGATCTCAAAATAGAGTTATTTCTTAAATACAGCTTGCAGCCACTTGGTAAGGCAAAGCCTGTATTTCTCTGATGATAGCGTTGCAGGAGGGAAACAGGGTAGCACCACTACTTAAAGAACGTTCCTTCCCCTTAAAGGAGAGAAAAGGTCTCCAGTGAAGGAATATCTCTTCACCTTACCGGTTCTTTAGCCATTTCTTGTCACTAGGTCAATACAGGAGAGTCTACTCCACAAGACAAAACAAACAAACAAAGAAAAAGGCACACAAATATCTATGTATTACAAACAATATTTTGGAGTTGTTGTTTTTGTTTTGTTTTTGTTTTTGTTTTTTTTTTTTTTTTGAAAGGAAGAGAAATGCCTAGGTTTTTGTTTCATTTTTTTTTTCTATGATAAAAGGAACCAGCTAGTTTTTAAGTCAAAATTGGAAGAGAGGGAAATTAAGAAAAAAAGCCAGAGGGAAAAACCAACAGGATTAATATTGATGCAGCTATGGCAAAAGCAAACAGACAGGCAGGGACAAGATTGCATCCAACCTCCAAAACACATGTAAAGTTGGAGCTAAAATGTCATATGCATATGCAATTTATATGCAAAAATCTTTTACATAAAGCTACTAACTGCCAAGTCCTCTTTCACAACTTTTTTGAGGCTTGAAGTAACTCTGGGATTTTATATTCTCCCTCCGTCACCTTACCGAAGGCACGACTGTCTGTGAAGAACATAGAAACTTTCTTAAGGCCATGGTATTAAATCATTCCTTACGTTGCTGGGCTGGTGGCTCTGCGGGAAGACCTATTTTTTGCTTGTGTTCAAGCAACTTCCCTGGCAGTTATTGCCTGCAACAGACTGTAGGGAAGTTGCCAACATTCAGAAGCTCTGATGATGTGAGCCAACCTTAGACTAATAATTTTTTTTTTTATCTCAATATAAGTGGAAGAATTACATAAAAATAGACAATTTTTAACAGTATGGTATTCTGTTATGAGAGAAGGCTAAATAACACGAGTGCCATATGAACATCTTTCTCCTATCTACATCACCTAACTTTAGCATAGTCCATATGTCTATTTGTCTGATAGCTGAACTTATTGAAATAACACAGGGTTATAAAAGAGAGTTCTAAAGCTCAGCACCTCCAAACCCTTTGAGATGAAACACCTATCAGCTGTAAATGGCTTTTGCGTAACCTTCAAAATAAAAACCAATTAACAAGTGCACCAGAATATTACGTGGAAAACCCAAACACATTTTTAAAAGTCCAGAAATGAGGATGAATATGTAGTCAGGCACTTATAGTCAGGCATATCTTGACACATGGAAAGAGTTTCTGCAGTCAGCTTTCAAGAACCTGCAGGACGACAGCGTAGGCTGGAGAAACGAGCTTCCAGAAAACTCAGCCTGCACACGAAGTGAGTCAGTGGCCAGCACTAGGCGACAGCGTATGAGGGAATTGGAGACAATTAGTTTCCAAGTTATTTTAAATTCAGACAGAACAGCTTCCTTCAGATAGGAAAGATGGGTAGAACCACCAGAAGGAGACAAACAGACAATGGTTTTATAAACACTTTGCTTTCACTTCTCATCTCTGTGGCTATTGCACATCATCAGAATGCTTAGTGTGCACACGCGAGCATTTCCAGAGCAGAGGCTCTGACATCTCTGCTCCCAGCAAACAGTTTAAATGTTGGCTTTAAATTCCTTAACAGATTCCAGGCCATCATCTTTTTTAATTAAATGCAAAAAAACTATGTTAATGCAACGTTAATGTTGAGATTGTCATTGGACAGATGTCAAGAAATTCAAAGTTATGGTTCCCACAGCAACCATAATTTAGCAACCCCCTCCCCCACTTCCCCAACCACCCTCCTGAAACATACTGGGCTCAAATTGTACAACAGGCACCAAACCAAGGGGAAGCTCTCACAGGCAGAAATGGTGGACGGGACCTTTTGAAGCCACTACAAATGTGTGGACTCCACCTCAGTCCTTCTGAAGGCAAATACTGGTAGTGGCAGCACTGGGATAGAATGGCTCCTGCCTGAAGGGAGCACAACACTGACTCTGCTCATGTGTTGCAGAGGGAACTTATTTCATCTCTTTCAGCTGAGTATCCACCAGCAAAACCTGGCCAAGCACTGCCCAGTGTGGTTACTAAAATGACCTCAGCAGTCCATGTATGAGCATTCAGCCAAATGCTGAAAGGAAACACTCATGCCAGAGCACAGCCAGAAACACAGACATTATCTCCACAGCCAATACTGCACAATGGAACTATCCTTTCTTCATGCCAGGATGTAGTACACTTTATCCCTATGCACCAAGCGAACACTGAAACACAACATATAAAGTGCAGAAACAGTAATCACAGGACATTGTCACAGTACAGCTCTTCCATCTCTGATCTCTCAGACTTCACATGTCAAGAAGACCTATACATTACTTCTAAAAAGAAGAGTTTGGGAACTTAAAACATAACTAACACAGTGCTAAAAATCATGAGCCCGATAGCAAGATTACTTTCATGGCATTTTATTAGTTTTCCTCATATGCCATTCCAACTAACTCAAAATTTCAAACTTTAAGAAATAAAAATCCATTCAGACAATGACCTCATCACCTGTCTTGTTAATATCTTCCAGTGCTCCACAGGTTCCAGCTACCCTTTTCTTTAACTCCAATTAGGCACCAGTAACCTAATTAAGTTAGCCAAACAATTACCCTCAATACATACTTTGAAGTTTGCTGCTTAACCTTCAGACCTGAAAAAGCAGTTACCTGCAGTTACCTACTGTTTTCTCCAGCTGTATTGGTTTTCCTGCTCTTCTCTGCTTACGTTATTAGGCTTTTACAGCTAGAACAACACTGGGTGCTGTCATTTTGCACATGCCTTTGTTGAAGACCTAGAGTCCTTGATTGATTTTGCATTTAATCCCAAATTCACTATGTTACATCAATCCAGCATTAAAATGGTTACTTAATCTTACATAGCCATCCCACATTCCCCATCTCAGCAGAAGAGATGAATTTCTAGGTAAAACATCATTAGAAAAAGATGCTTTTATAGCTGAGGTTGTCTGGAGCACAGAAGCCAGCATTGGAGTCAATCAGAATCTGGATACTTCATTTTGCAACAGGAGGACCAATGCTCTCAGTGAGAAGAGTGGGGGGACTGACTGCATTAGCCTCTCCTTACATACGTCTCTGTCACTCAGGCACTGGCTCAGCTTTCTCAGATGGATATAGACCAACTTTTTCTTTCACCAGGTTTCAGACTGATATGGAAGAAAAAGTATGCTTGCAAGGAAGCGTAACAATTATTTACAACTGCTATCCTTTTGCCTTATGCACTCATTTTGCTAGCCTGGGGCTATGGGAACCCTGCTCAGAGCTTTTGCTCTGGGTCCTTTCCCTAAGAAGCACTTGACCTGCATACGAGAAAGGAGAAGAAGGTGACAGAGAGAAAAGAGGAAGAAACTGTAACCTGTAGGACATCCATCAAGTGTTTTAAGTCTATACATACGGCTGCAATTTTGCCTTTGAAAGATGAATCAAGTAATGCTGCCGACGCTTACTGTTTCCTGTCAGACTCTTCTTTTACTCTCAAGTCTGTCGATAGCTTAAAAGTTACATTATATCTTCTCCAGTGTTAGTGCAGCAGTTTCCCATTTGATTTCATATTCAGTTCATATTTGTGGAAGCAGGAGGGGCTCTTTACTTTACTTGATAAATGGTAACATCTGGCTTTGTGATGGGCCATCACCAGCATGTTTAAAGAGCTGCTGACGCTTCAGGGAAAACTTGGTAAAACATTTCATTTAGAGGCAATTCTGGTTATTTATTCTATTTTCTGCATTTCTCATCCTCCGCTTTGTGCTAGGGACATTTGCATGAAAACAGACTGCAGCTCCTGAAGAGTTCCTCTTCACATAGCCTTTTTAAATCTGATGTCCTAGTCGCTAACCATGTTTGTGTCACAGCAATCATACCCATAGCAACCACTTATGATGTCACAGAAAATTAGAGCTTCTGCTATGGGAATGAATAGGACATAATGGTACTGCAGGGCCAAACTCCATATTCCATTACAGCAGCGTAAATTTGCTGAAAGTCTGTAGCAGAAGACAGAATTGTGCTATTTCTGTTCTATAACCACACACAGAACTTGATCTTTTCTTTTGATTATAGAAATACAATGAGCTATACATTCCTGCAAAATCAGACTACTAATATAGCTGCTTTAACCTGTCTCTGTAGATACTTTTTGCAATTGAATAAAAAAGAAAAGGCAGTCTCAAAATCACATTTTGCACATTCTCACAGGAATCTTCTTTGCTTGAAGTAGTTGCAGGTCAAATATAGCCAGAGGTGTAGATATTGTAAAAGCAAGATTTTTCAAAAGCCCAAGTAAATTTTCTACTTTCACATAGATTCTTTAAGTCTTGTGCAGTTTTGTGTTGCATATTCGTAAGCAAATAAATATTCCCCATTCCTTAAGCAGGTGTTCAGTGTTTAGCCACAGCCATAAATCATAAGTCATTAGCAGGAATGCAATATGAGGATGGCCCAAGCTTTAGAATAATGATTTACATTGCTACCACTAAATGCTAAGACATTCTTGTTTCATGCATAAAGCAAAAGAAAGCGAAGCTCTTCATCTCTATAATGTATTTCATCAATCAAAAAGAGGAGCACAAATTCTTCTCTTAGGTCACCTCCACAAAACTTGCAAGAAGTCCACATCCAAGGGCTGTATCCACAAATACAGAGGCAGAAGATATTAACTTTTAGGTACTTGCTAGGAACTGCTGTAGGGATGAAGAGTTGTTAATGCATCCAGCACTCTGAGCACTTGTTCTTCATCCTCTTGTTGCACAGGTAATAGTGTTAGTACAGATAACCGATCATTTGCGCGGTTCTTGCCTGGCCCTTACATTTTACATTATCACTCAAAGAAAAAAACAAATTCAACCACGGAAGACCATTTTTGTCACCATTTTCCTAAAAGCAAATACTACTGCAGCTGAATTTTCCCTCAAGTTTGATACATACTGCAGCTCTTTACATCTCTACTCCCAACAGCATCATCTGGAAATGCCTACTTATGCACTTATATATGTTATCATAAAGTACAAAAACTTGGAATTGAAAAGAAGGTAAACGGTACATCTTTATGCTATGTTACATTTTCTAGAAGCGCAATTGAAATATCAATCATTCCATTCTGGCTGCATTGATCGGTAATTTTCATTCTGTAATTTCAAATAAAGCTCCTCTCCACAGCAGCAGCACTTTCCAGCATATAACTTCAGTTCATTTTAACTTCATGACTTAAAGATCTTCTCTCCTCATCACTCTTGCACATCTTTTAAGTGGTAATTCCACTTTTCCAATTTGATTACTGGAACATACCAAATAAACTTGCACCTTTTCCTGGAGCCACAACATCTAACAAACATGAAAACTTGGTGCAAATAACAGCTTGGGCTCAGTCCCTATATCCCCACTGTGGGTACTCTATTTAGAATGCAAAGAGAGAAAGAGGGACAGAGGGAGGGAGAAACTGTCTCTATGTGTTGTGTATATATCTCTGTGTGTGTATATACAGAGAGAGAAAAAAGTATTAAAGGAAACCTTAAATAGTACAAATGAGATAAACTGCTGAATTCACAAGAATTTTCAAGAAAAGGGACTTACGAAAAAAAAATGTTTGGAAAATAANAAAAGAGACATCAAACATTTCAAAATATCCTCCTCTGGATTACTACTATTATTCAGTATCCCATTCGGCAATAATTAATTCCAATTTTCCCTGCAGTATGACCTAACCCTAAAACAGTTGTACATTTTAAAACATAAACATCAGCTCTTTTGAAAGTGAAATGTTAGAGTCCACAATAGTTTGTCACTGTGCATCAGCATGTGCAACATTCAAGTCACTCCTGGGATCATGCGTTCCCTAGAAGTGCTTTTTGTCCCAAAAAGCCCACATTAGCCAATCATTAATCTGCTAGAATTCATTATCTGTCCCTTCATTCTACTTTGTCAAAGTTATTGTTATTATTCCATAGTCTCACTATGGAACTGTTGCTCATCTCAACTTTTGCCTTGTCTTTTTAACATGCTACCACAGTAAGCTGAAATACACTGATGTGAAACTATCCAACTCAGTTTGGAGTCCAATTTGGATTTCCAATAGAATTTTAAATGAGGGTGAGGGTCAGGCTCAGACTCACTGCAACGGAATCTTGCAGTGCCTTCTTGAAAGATTTGTATCCCAAAGGTTGGAAGCCTTGAGCATCACTGGAAATATTTGATTACTTGATGGGTGGAGACTTCATAAACTTAGCAACATTCCTCAACTATCTTACGCTTATCTTTTACTTCTAGAAACGGCTGCTCAACTTGAATTCAAAGTGTAATAGGAGAGTCATCTTCCTATTTTAGAGACAGTCCAGAAGCAAGAATCAACCTGATGTCTAAAAGATAGATATGCTTCCATTCCCTTTCCAGATGCGATGGGGGAAGATCAGATGCTCAATCCTAATTTAAGACCCATTTTGCCTTTACTGTGTTTTCTGGGGGCACAAAAGTGTAAGAAATAGTTAAAGTATGCTTCTTCTTGTATCAGTGAACCAGTTCCAAAAGCAAAGACTCAGTTCAATCAAAATTAGTGACATTCTGCTCAGCAATGGAAAGGTTTTGTTCTTCTTATTTTGTGTTATTGGAAGTGATTTGCTACATCTTTCCTATAGGTAAGCTGTGTGCTTATGTGTTCTTTTGTCTAGATAAGTGTTATCCTGTAAATGAACACAATAAGACTTCCGTTTACCTTAATGCTATTTAAAAAAAAAACNGTAGAAGAAAATAATTCAAGTGGCTGAATCCTGAAGTCAGGTGTGCTCAAATCCCATTTACCACATAGCCTCAGGCAAGTCACTTCTCTCTGTTCCTCAGTTTTCTCATCAGTAAAACGGGAATCATAACCACTCAACAGGCCATTGCAGTGAAATACAAGTTCATTGCTCTTTCAAAAGCTATGAGCTCTCCTAATGAAAGGCTCCTCTGAGACAGACAGAATTCATTGTGGAAAATTAATAAAGTAGGAACAAGGCTCATTTTGATTAGTTCTGACCAACAGCTTTCCATGACAGCTGGTTTCTTTAGAAGACTAGAAGACTGAAGGAGAGGGAGCAAGAGTGACACTGTCAAGATCAGTACTCCACTTTTTTTTGAATGATTCCTACTGTACTTAAATACCATGTACTAAAATACTTCAGGCATATCAGAAACATTCAAAACAAAGAAGCTTCAGGAAAGCTTTACAATTGACAGTAAAACTAAATTGAGAAACGAAGATAATATCACCTAAAAGCTCCATGAATCCCGGATAAGGAGCCACGTTACTAAATTAATTATAATACATATGCAATATTTTAGATATTACAACAGCACTTTTGGATGCTCTGATTTGTGATTCAGGTCAACACGCAAGGCTGGGTGCTGGACTTAGCAAAGAGAGATGCTGAAGAGCCATTTTTGAAGCAGGAAAAGGAAAAGAAGCAGCAAGACATAGGGGGAGATGTAAAGAGTTGTTTCTCATCACATCACAGCAGAAGCCTGGCAGTTTGATCTTCCAGCCCATATGGCTAGAAGGCCATACACACAAATTCACACACCTCACACAGTCTAACAATCAGTGACTGCACAACCTCTTGTATTCGTGTTCAGTGCATCTTCACAGAATTTATGTTCTGTTCTGATAATTAATATCTACACCTCCCCCTGACTTTTCAACCTAATTCAAGAAGTGATGCCAGATTATTTTGCCTACTTAGCAAGCAGGATTGCCTCCTGGTGGACTTCAACCGTGGGCATGACTGCAGCCTATTCAGATTGGATATAAGAAATAAGTTGGGGTTTTTTTTGTTTTTTTGTTTTGTTTTGTTTTTTGGTTTTTACAGTAAGTGTGGTGAGGCACTGGAACAGATTGTCCAGAGAGGAGGTAGTTATCCCGCCCCTGGAGACACCTCAAGGCCAGGCTGGATGAGGCTCTGAGCACCTGTTTGAGCTGTAGGTGCCCCTGTTCATACAGGGGAGCTGGAGTAGATGACCTTAAAAGGTCCCTTGCAACTCAAATGATTCTGTGATAATATACTGCATTCCTTTTTGCTCATTAGAGGACCTGCTACCTCACAGCTCTTTCCCAATGACTCCCATTGACTTCAATTCCTACCTGCTCCTTCCTCCTCCAAAACTTTTCTACTCTTTTTCTTACTAAAGATACTGCTGTGCAACAATGCAAAGAATTGCAGCAGACACTATTCAAGCAAGGCCCAGAGGCCAGCAAATGATGGCAGTCTGCCCTCTGTTCACCACAGCCAGGCTCAGAGGTTACAGGGGCAAAGACTTCAGGGGTTAGTGCTGGGACTGATACTCTTTAATATCTTCATCAATTTGACAGTGGGGTCGAGTGCACCCTCAGCAAGTTTGCTGAGGGCACTAAGCCATGGGGTGCAGTTGACACACCCAAGGGACAGAATGCCATCCGGAGAGATCTAGACAGGCTTGAGCAGTGGGCCCACGTGAACCTCAAAAGGTTGAACAAATCCAAGTGCAAGGTCTTGCACCTGAGTCAAGGCAACATCCACTATGAATACAAGCTGGGGGATGAAAGTATTAAGCAGAGCCCTGCCAGAAAAGACCTGCAGGTACCAGTGAATGGGAAGCTGGACATGAGCCAGCAATGTGCCTTTGCAGCCCAGAAAGCCAATCGTATCCCGGACTGCATCAAAAGCAGGCCGAGGGAGGAGATCTTGCCCCTATACTCTGCACTGGTGAGGCCTCACCTGGAGTACTGTGTCCAGATGTAGAGTCCTCAGTACAGGAGAGACATAGACCTGCTGGAGCACATCCAGAGGAGGGCCACAAAAATGATCCATGGAATGGAACACCTATCCTATGAGGACAGGCTGAGAGAGCTGGTGCTCTTCAGTCTGGAGAAGGCTGCAAAGTGACCTGATAGCAGCCTTTCAGTATCTAAAGGGGAGCTACAGGAAAGAAGGGAACAGACTCTTTAGCAGGATCTGTGGTAACGGAACAAGGGGAAATGGTTTCAAGCTTAAAGAGCATAGATTTAGGTTGGATATAAGGAAAAAGTCTTTTACAGCAAGGGTGGTGAGGCACCAGAACAGGCTGCCCAGAGATATGGTTGATGCGCTGTCCCTTGAGACTTTCAAGGCAAGGCTGAATCAGGCCCTGGGCAACCTGATCTAACTATGGATGTCCCTGTTCATTGCAGTGGAATTGGACTAGATGACCTTTAAAAGGTCCCTTCCAACCCTAAGGATTCTATGATTCTTTCCATGCTGCAGGCCACCTGAAGCCCCCAAACACTGGCCACAAGCTAAACACCAGCAAGTACAGAAAAACCCTACAACTTCCTGTAAGGAACTTCAACCTACCACTGAGGTTTTCTTCAAAGTAATAGACTATGCTACTTTGAAAAGTATGATAATAGACTTACAGCAGTTTAAACTATTATAAGAAGAGAGGAATAAGAAGGAGCTCCTTAGCACTGCAGCAGGGGCTTCCTCGCAGTCCCATTGCACAGGAGGAAGCCAGAACAGCTAATTCAACTTATTTTAAGGCACCCAGAGGAAAGGTTCCACCATAATTGTCATGCTGGCACCTCCTGCCTTGCCACCAACATGAGGAATGAGACCTGCAAAAGCAGAAGTGCCTCCACTTTCCCTGTAGGACACAGCAGGGTAGCTGTGGGCAGAGGGGTCTGGTGACAATTTTGTTCTTTGCCATGGCTGAGGTAGCAGCAGCTGACGAGAACAAAGGGACTGTCTGCCCACCTCATGCCTCAGGTATGAGCCCACCCTTGGCGCTGCGGTCACCGTGAACAGCTGTTCAAACACAACACCCAACTGAACTCAATGGGGTTTGAACAAAATATCAAAACACTTAAGTGAGTTACAAAAGCACTATCCATGCCCATTAAAGTTTACCACATCAATCCCAGTTACAGAAAATTCCAGCTGAGAGCTGAGCCATCACCACTTTTACTTTCTTACAAAATTTGTCTTAACTGAAGGTGGACAAAGGCAGACAAGAGTTTGTATGAATCAACTGCATTCTCTACTTATTTCATGCAAAATTTCATTCAACTTGGCTTTAGCTAGGAGCATCTGAATGAGAAAAATCTAGTTTCCCTCAGCTGAAACTGGAGTAAATGTTTGTTTACTTCATGAATAAACTAGAGATTTGGAAAAGCTGATTAGTATTCTTTTTTTTTGTTTGTTTGTTAAATCTAAACTTTAGCATGTATGAAATATCTGAAATTTTAAAAAAGCTCATCTAAGAAACATCTAAAATGTACGCAAGTAGGCCTTTTTGTTTCTTTTCCTGATTTTTTCTCCCACTTTGCATCTCTGCAGTGTCTGTCTGCAATGATTAAGTTGACAAATGAAGTTCTGACTACTAATTAAACTGAAAATAGCAGATATACCGTGACAGTGATCTCTCTCTCCCTCATACATCACCACTAACAGCAATTGTGCATTGCTTTCACTGCTCAGCTATCTCTGAGCCCAGTGGCACACAGCACAGCAGCTGACCTGAACCAATGAGTGTCTCCTCTTGCATATTAAAAGACAAGAGAACAAGAGAGTTGAGATATGTTAACTATCAATGCCCGGAATCAACACTGAACCAACGCAAGCACTGAAGAGATACCTACTTTAACTTGTCTTGCTTTAGCACGGCAGAGGTTGTTTTACCTTCTAGGACATACTTCGCGGCCCTGGAGTGATGTAACATAGCTATGTCTATTTTTTTTTTTTCCACACATCAACCTCACTATACTGCTCCCGACCTCCCATGGATTCTACCAATTTAGAATTGGTAGAAAGAGGTCACTGGTATGAAAATAACTAATTGCCTGAAATTTCTATTATTCATTGGGAAAGCAGCGCAGGGGTCACTTGAATTCCTACAACATAAGAAAGGAAAGATACATGTGGGCTGCAGTCATCCCTAACTCCACCAGCTAACCTTTATGGTCTTTTCTAATAATTGCAGACATTCCTCAGACATTCCTCAGTAGGTTACTATCTTAATTATTCTTGTCATTTTGTGATGTTTTCTTTTTTCTCCTTTCTTCTTTCACCTACATAAAGAACAGAAATTTGAAAGCTGCTCTAAGTGCACTAGATACTCTGATTTTAAAGAAATGCCTGATTCATATAAGCTGTGAAAATTTTAATCCAAATCATCTCTGAAATTTATGATTTCTATCTGAGGATAAATTTGTTCAATTCTTCTCATTGAACCTCCTATTTCACTGCAGTTGTCTGTGGACTGCCTTTAAATATGCCATGCAGAAGCCGACTCATGGCCAGAAAAATACAAGCATTCCTAGTAAAAATGTCAGCATGTGTATCTAGTGTATATAGTTTAGACGCACAGATGAAAACACAAGAATAGTTTATGAATGGTAAGAATACAATTTGAGTTTGCATTTGTGTCATCTGAATGTTCCCTCTTTTCACTCTATCTAGCTAATTCATTTGATTTCATTATTTAGTTATTCTTTTAAAGAATTGCCTTGTGATTCTCTTTTTGGTCACATTGAGCCACCTGTAAACCTCCTTCTTCATAAGAAAAAAACACTTCAACAATGTTTTCCAACATTTTCAAATGGAGGAAAATTATAGCCAGCCCAATCTTGCTTTGATGTTATTTTTGATGTAAATTGACAATACCAGGTCCAATCTTACTGAAGCCTTTAGTGAAGCTTTGGAAGCATTTAGTCTATCATGGCAAATCAAGGGCAGGGGGAGGGGGAGCAATACATAATTACTCTGGAAGCTCTTTGTGTCAACAATTATTTTTTCATTCGGTTTTCAATCAGAGCCTCACACAATAGGAGCTATGGTGGCAACCCAAAGCACAGTCATAACAGCCAATTTGATCTAAGTATCTTCTAAAGTACATACCAACCAAAACCAGTTGCTGAACTACTTGCCTATTCCTCTCCCTTCTTTTCAGTCTCACAAGAACAATGGACTCCCTTCATTCCAGATAAACTTTTGCTGATATACAGGACATGAAGTTGACAAGACAGCCTGGCTCATCCATGAAAGCTTAGAGAAGAGTCCACACTGTGAATGCGCCCAATCTTCCTCACACCTCTTCCTAACCAATTCAGTTTGCCTCACTCCTACGCATAGAAATGTACTTTACCCTTTATTCACCCAATTTCAAGGTTATACTCAAACACGTACTGGAAGATAAAAGCTTTAAATAATGTACATTCTCTCATTGTCCTTTTCATCGAGATCACAGGTGCATGACCTCGTCCCCCAGCACAAAAAGATGTTGTCATGGAAACAGCTCAGGATGCCAACTTGACAACAACTGACATTCAAACCAGGAGGGACACCTTGTCTTATGCCCTCCCCCACCAAAACAGCACATTTCAGCTGGGGCCAAATCTGCAGTACTCCTTCCTTGCCAGGGCTGGGATGTACTCAGCTGTCAAGAGGAGGTACAGTTGATTCCAGCTCCACGTGCCCATACGCACATACTGCACCCCAAAAACTGCCTTGAGAAAATAGCATCCAACATTACAACCTGATCAAGTGAACTAAGAGTATCCTTTGATTTCAACGCTATCTAAAACATGGTAGAGGAAGACGAAGCCATGTTTCTTACCGGTTAGAATAGAGGATCTCATACTACATCTCACACAGAGCCACTAAATCATTTGGTTTCTTCCAGAGTATCAATGGATCACTGCTTTCCTGAAGGAAAATAACTTCACCACATTGTATTTCAGTTTCCTGCCTGTAAAGTGTGGATAATAATACCTATGGCAAGCCTCAGATAAAGAGCTTTTAGTAATCAGTATTGTAATCCATTTTTTTCATATTCTATTTCCAGCTGTATCAATACTTTGTGGTAATTATTCACCATCTACCTCTTCTAATTGAGTAATAAATAGTCTAGGAAACAGGAGATACACTTCTAGGCAAGCATGCTGAAAAAGTGGAAGCACATTCCAGAAAGAAANACTACAGTGCTTGTTGTATAAGGCTAAGCTTTCTACTCTTCAAACTATTAATAAGGGCTTCCCATTGAGAAGACAAATACATGCTTGATGCATTTTTAATCCTGTGCCAATACATTTGACTAAAGCTGTTTGCTGTTTCAGTGACAGGATTTAACTTGCCCTTCTGTATTCAACATTTCTGATTATTAATGACATTTAGAAAACACAGGCACTGGCTGTAAAAGTTATATTCTGGTCAATGTTTTAAAAAGTAAAAAGATCATCAATTAAAGGGCCAAATACCACACAGTAAATTTAATCATTTAATAAAATAATTTTTAATCATTTAGTGAGTTCAATGAGATCAGTACCGTAACTAGGAAAAATATCATCTGGTCCACTGTTAGAAATTGCCAATGTAAGCTGAAAACAAAAAATTGCAGCCTTTTCAAATCACACAAATGTTATACAGATAGCCTGTATGAGTCCAGCAGTCTTTACAAGAAAGTGTATTTTAAGACCCACCCTGGTTGGAACATATTCTTGTCTGTAATTGCTACCATAAAGACATCCACACTTATATCATAAATGAGTCAGAGACCACTGCTGAAATGTAATATACCTTTTTCTTTCTGAAGATCTCTGAAGTTCCAAGCATTTTTTTTCCAAATTTGCAAAGAACATTTCTCTGAAGAAATAACATTAGTATCTCTAATGAGACAACCAATATAGGGATCACATTGAGTTAGGTTTTTTTTTTTAACCACAAGAAATGGGAAAAGAACTCCTCTTTCCCACAGACTGATTATTATTTTGTTATTTAAATGACAATGTAAAGCTAAGGTTAAAACAAAATTACACATGGTGATGATCTCCTAGTGACCTCCGTTGTGCTGCTCCGTTACAGCATACAGTATTAATACACTAACAAAATGCACACGCTTACAGTACTGTCAGGCACCAATGCAAATCAAACAGCACAGACGGCACATTACTTTTGTTTTAACCATTAAAGGCTCTAAGAAATACAGTATGACAGCCAGAAGAAAGCAGGCTTGGATTTTCTAAAGGTATCCAGGAGTGGCACTGATCTGTATTTTCTTCAGTATCCTTCTTAAAAGGCCTTTAGCTGTGCCAATACAATACATTCAAATCCTGACCTTTCTCAACACAATGAAGATACTCTGTATATCTTACCATATAACACAGGGAATCAATACTGTATTTTACTAAATGTGAGTTAATTTTACCTAGGGAAGGAAATTACTGCTGTTAATACTAGAATTCTCTTTTTTCCTCCTCCCAGTCTGTGAGTTTCAGGTTTGCCAAACCCTATCACTGTTTAAAAAAGGTTTTGAGAGATTTTAATAGCTAATAATAGGAGGAAACATAAAAGGACAAATCCAATTTAAGTGAAAGGGTTCCTGTGTAAGCATTACTTGTCAGTCTTTGGTCGTACTGTATAGGGACCAGCTACAGAGCACTGGCAGCGAAGAAATATAAAGTCCAGATTTAATTCTGATACAGAGAAATACAATTTCAAAACCGGACGTCTTATCATAGGCATGTCCCATTGGAGAACTCATTTCCCTAGCAAAAGGCTGTCACTGCCATTATGTTGTACAAGGAACCAATTTACTACTACAGCTAAACAGGGTTACTGGTGCTGTTGGAACTTAAGCATTTGAAGTTATCGCTAGAAAAAAATAGCATTTCAAATGTCAGTGAAATGGGAAGGTATAATTGAAAAGTATCAATCAGAGAAGCAAAAGGGTTTAGAAAGCTAAGACTGCAGTTTTAGTACTGTCTTTTTCCCCTCCACTTCCTCTTTTTATTTCTTTAAGCTTTTTTTCTCTATTTCCTTTTTCTCGTTCACATGCAAGTTCAGACTTAGCTCTGTAAAATAAAAGATTTGGGCTTGATACTTGTTCTTCATCAGACATGAAATACATTTTTGTGGTTTTCTTCTACACTCTAGTGACCATAATTTGACTACACAAAACTCTCATCTCATCGTGCTTCCAAAGCTGCCAATCTGGAAGACATCTAACTGAATGAAACAAAGCACATTTGAATTTTGGTTGGTTTTATCCTTTGGGTTTCTTTTTTGTGGGTTTTTTTTTTTTTCCCCCTCAAACAAATCCTATCTACCCATTCACTTGAACTTCCGTTCCTTCATGAGATTTTCCCCCACCCCAAGTTGACCCTACAGAGAGTTAGAGAGTGAACAAACCTTTGAGCTTTCAGAGCCAGGAAAGCATGGAGAAACTGCTTACAAAGTAAGCTGAACAAGTGTCAGAGGATCATGCACAAATTGCTACTGCTGACTTCATGATGTCTCCCATACAAACAGACAGGAGTGGACTTCTTCAAGCTGCGGCACAATTACCTCTTCCAATTTGCTACATTTTATCACATTTTATCCAGAATCAATGCCTCGTGATGTTAGGAATATGTTCAGCTAATCTAAAAATCAGAAGGCTAAAATTACACACTCTGTATCCTATAGGCAGAACGTCAAGCTTCCTTCACTACTGGTTTCCTTTGCTGTGCACAGTTGATATCAGGGCCTCGAAAAACAGCACCCAAGCAGTAATTAGCAAGACAGAGCTGGTGTACAGTCACGCTAAAACTTGCTCATTTTACCCCTTAAATAGGCTGACAAATTGAATGTGGTAATTTATCTGTTTAGCTAAACATCATTGCCCAGGTCCCAGGGACAAAGGTTGCTGTGCAGTACCAGTTCTGCTTACTGATACACAAAACAAATTTATCTGCTGTTAGCTACAATTCTCTCAAAGCAAAACTGTGCTAGAAATATCAGTTCACAATATTGGCCCTTCTTTGCACTTTGAAAGGGCTTTCACCAGGTAAGAGGTGAAAAGACGATGTCAGAAAGTTCTGCTATGACGATGTACAGTCGTGTATTTATTTCCAGTAAAAAGAACATTAAACCCATGTTGCACAGCAGGGAGACAAAAGTCTGTAAAGAGCCAGGGGAGTTTCAGAGAATTCGTAGTCAGGAATGGATCCAGACAGTAGAAAGATAAGTTTGTGTATTAGGAGTATTTGGGATCTGCACGAAAAGAAGCTGATGGTTGGAGTTGAATAAGTTAGAATAAAAGCACTCTGGAAGGAAAGTTGCACCTCTTCTTTAGAGATTATTCAAACTTTTCTTCCTTCAGAAGTAACTTTACCTCACACAGAAGATCCTTTATCCACATTAGAGTGCAGATATATTCCTCCTCCACCACCTTTTTGACAAATTTCAAATTCAAATAACTTAACGGCTAACAGCCCGCAATTGTTCTTTGTATTAATAGAAGTACATGGTATCTTTTGAAGATCAGGTAGTAATTCAGTTCTTAAAATTCTTCCGCTGTTTATAAATGATTTCAGCGTAGATGTCGTAGCTTTTGATGCATCATTACAGCCCATGTTCTGCTACATTCTCTTATTCAACTGGAAGCAACTTTTGTGTGCTCATGGAATCAAATGTCATGCTAACTTGAACCACTGAGTTGTCAGTTTCATTTGTTTTGGACCACAGGTTCAAGGTATAAATTACATCATGTATCCACCTCAGGAAATGAGTGAGACTGATTGTGAGAGAACAGCTTTTTGACTTAAAAACAATCAAGAACAACAACAAAAAGCTAAAAAATAGGAGGCTTTAAAGACAATCCCTAGCTTTCAATGCTTTCCAAATTTCAGTTCATTAGAATTAAACCAACAAATGAATAATATGGGAAATTTCAGTACAAAAAAAAAGCAGAAATCCAAACAAAATTTTAAATAATCAAAAATGTGAGAGAGTAGAAAAGCACATTTGCAATGAGATGCAGCTCTGCAAACTGCTTGTGAAAACTCCCCTCTACTGCAGATATAGATGATGTGCTGCCATATCCTGGAGTGTCTCAATTCTCTCATCGTAGTAATAAATTCTAATGACTTAACTGAAATGAATCATTATTACTAGAACTGGAGGGGAAAAGGGGCTCCTAAATTCATCAGCTAACACTGGGGGAAATGCTGCCATTTCTAGTTGGGCTGAATGCAAAAATTTCTCCACTCTAACTGCCTTTCCTGAAGACAAAGAAGTGTAGGTTGCTCCTATCCTCCTGTCCACAGCCACCTCTGCTATGAGGGCAGTGAGAGGCAGTGAAGCTTAAAAACTGAGCTCAAAAACATAAGCCAAAATCTCATTCTCTTCTTCAAATCAGCTCACGAGAAACCCAAAGAATGAAACACGATTTCTTGGGAAAGTATGAATACCAAGACAAAAAAGAAATGAATTAGGCTGTTCACTGACAATTTGCAAACAAAAAACCTAATTTATAAACAGGCATTTTTAAACAGTACATCCAATTCTGATCTCAAAATAGAGTTATTTCTTAAATACAGCTTGCAGCCACTTGGTAAGGCAAAGCCTGTATTTCTCTGATGATAGCGTTGCAGGAGGGAAACAGGGTAGCACCACTACTTAAAGAACGTTCCTTCCCCTTAAAGGAGAGAAAAGGTCTCCAGTGAAGGAATATCTCTTCACCTTACCGGTTCTTTAGCCATTTCTTGTCACTAGGTCAATACAGGAGAGTCTACTCCACAAGACAAAACAAACAAACAAAGAAAAAGGCACACAAATATCTATGTATTACAAACAATATTTTGGAGTTGTTGTTTTTGTTTTGTTTTTGNAAAAACAAACACAAGGGAAAGGTCTCTTATTTATTTATATTCTCTCCCATAGGAGATTTAATTGGAAGAAAACATACAGTTAAAATTCACCTGCACTCCTTGCCCCCTCTATGCCATATGACTGAAAAATAAGTGAAACTGTGATACACAACTTAAAAAAAAAGGTATTTTTGGGTACATATATATGCATATCTATCTATCTATACATAAAAATAAATACATATCATTAGGCTTGGGGGAAGGGAAACAAAATATCCATAACAACATTTGCTTTCCTGTAGGCTTGTGCATGTTCTCGTGCCTGAATGCTGTCGTGTGATCTCTACATAACCTTTGAAACACAAGTGCATATTTCACCCTTGCAGACTAGCACTACCATTTTTTTGTCATTCCAATTTCATTTCCAGTGCGGTGTGGACTGCGGGCTCAGCAGTCACTGGAGTCTGAAGTGACTCTTGGGACCTCCTCACTGTTCTATATGCAAATGGCCCTGCACCTGGGCAGCCGAGCGGGCTTGCCGACAGTTTAGTTATGCAAATCTGATTGATCGAGAGCATATTGCAGAAGAACACACGCAGGCCTGAGACACTGGCAGCTATATTTCACTGGCTAAATTCCCGAAGAAAAAAAAAATTAAATGCCAAGCATTTTGATGCATATTCCTTTCAACCCCTGAAGTGCAGTAGCATTTATTTCAGTATGTTTTCAACACTTTGTTTAAATGTTGTTAATGCAATTTCTTTTGCTATTGCTGAATTCACAGAAGAGCTTGTTTTATGTGGTTAAAACAAAGGCAAAAAAAAAAAATCAACAAAAAGAGAGCTACTATGATGTCGCAACACAATAGGTCTGTCACTTTATTTGAAATAATTCTACAGGCAAATGGAGTAAATGCAGTGTTAAAATATAATTAGGTCCTACAGTACAGAGGAGTGCAAAGAAACTGATGTACTAGCGCAAGTTGCTCAGACTTAATTCTTTCTGTAACAAAAGGTAAAACAAACAGTGGGAATGTAGATTACATACTGTCACCCAATGTCGAAAGCACTTCTTTCTATTTACCAAACACACTGTATAAAAAAAGGCAGAGAGGGAAAAGAAGAAAGAGGAGAGAAGATAAAAGAATCATTGGGGATCAGCTTAAAATAATAAATTCATTTTTATTTAACAAAAAAGAAAAAAAGACAATCCACCTATGTATGTGCATGTGCAAACCTCTAATATAGAGCATGCTTCAGGCATCAAGTTAATCTTGGTTTATTGCATACAACTGATTTATTTTCATTTATAAATGAGTGGTGAGCCCTGGTTCTAATATTTGCATTTCCTGTAGTTGTGTTTGTGTGCTTTAATGCCTTGGGGAGCCATTTATGGCATTGAAATAACATTATTTATTTTTTCTTATAGTTTTCCCAACTTCAGATACAATTTCAATGCTTGGGCAGTAGTAAAGTCCAAGCATTGGGGAAGAAACATGAAATTAGCCTTCTCAAATCACTTACCTTTTTCAAAGAGAGATTTTCAACAACAACACTGCTAATCAGGGTGAATCTGGGATATAAAATAATTCTGCATTCCTTTGAGGTTGGGATTTTTGTTTCCTTGTTTGGTCTGCTTAATACAGTCTCTCCATAGGCAAGTGAGGTGTTGGGAGCTAGTACGATAGCTATGGATTTGCAGCTCCACAGATTCTGAAGTAGAGAAGAGAGAAATTGCTTCAGACAGTATGCATAAAATGACTAATGCAGCAGGGTCTGGCCTCTGTTTGAGCCACAAAACATTCTATAATACAAATTGTTGTAACAGGCCATGAGACAAACACCTATTACTGTGGTCCTACAGAATATGCATTCACAGAAAATCCTGCAATAAGCTATTGGGAATCAGTGAGCAAAGTTCCATACTGAAGAACATTTTTACATAAACAGCAATTAAAATATGTATCATCAGGCATAACTCAAAAAAGCATTTGATTTTTAATCTCAGTGTTAAATTTGTCATAATCTCAAGAGGACTACGCACAGAACAAAATTTCTTAGTGACAGAAGATTGTCCAAAACCACGCTTAAAAACCCCTGGAGAAATACGGTTAAAATTTGTAGAAAGAAGCCCAAGTTATCTAAAGGACTTGAAAAGTAAAGCAACCCTGCTGTAGCAATGTTCAAGCACAACTTATTGAATAGAAAACACTTCCCTGCACGTTAAGTTGTATTGCCTTTGGCACAGATTCTTCAGCTGTAAATTTGTCCGAGGAATGACATACAGTACACATCAGAGAAGTAATGAAGGAAAAAGGTTTAGATGGGCACTTTGCAGCTGACGGGGAGCCATTACTGAGCCTTGTCTGCTGTATTTAGCAAAAGGGAAAAAAAAAACAACACAGAGCAAGAACATCTTTGTCTGTCCCCAACCTCTGCTGCTGTCTTTTTATAAATAAATAAATGAAATTAAAAAAAAAAAAAAAATAGCCATCTGACAAGCAAAGCCTAGCCAGAGGGTCAAAAATGAAGATCCTGGGAAAGGTCAAGTTTAATCTCTACCCACGATGCCCTAGTGCATCCCTCACAACAGCTGACTAACAAAAGGGGCTCAGCACTGTGACTGACAGAATTCTTAATTGTATCCACTCATTCATGACAATTTGATTAAAATATTACGCCAAAGTCTCACCCCCTGTTTGCTTCGATCCTCCAAATCTAATTTTGAATTTTCAGAAAGGAGATTACCTCCACAAGCATGACTGGGATGCTATTAACTTCTACTTAATCTTTATTACTGATGTGAATTTAACATATGTATGGCTTCGTCTCGCTCCTGTTGTTTTCTCTCTAAAGTAACGTCTAGGCAATATACAAGTGGCGGACATTAATTTTCACTTTGATATTCTGTCATACGAAAGCTCATACCTTCATATGAAAACTTAAAGATGTACTATCTTAATACCATGGTACAATTAGATCATACTAAATAAAATAATAAAAAACCTCACGTACTAGCTCCCCTCAGCCCTCACCAAAGAAAGGAACAAAAACCTGCTGAACTACAAATTATTATAACTTTTTGCTATTATCTTCAGCTATTTCCTCTTCATTATAGGAGCTGCTCCAAAACTTACAAGAGCTGGTAAATTCTATTCAATGTCAATAATAATTGTGAAGAAGTCAAGCAGGTAGTATAAAGTTCGAATCAATTTGGATTACTCCCAAATTTATGAAACTAGTAAATGAACGTAGTCATTGTTACCTGTGCATTTACTTTCAAAAGACACTTGAATAGAAGATGTGATTTCATTTTCAAAGATGCTTACTACTCCACCCATTTCCTTCCCACAAGTAATGCAGAGAAAATTAATCATCAGCTGTATTTGTGTTCACAAGAGCATTCACTAACATACTGGACATGAAACGTGACTAATAAAATGGACTGGGTTGGAAAAATCTCCATGGGATTTTTTCCTTGCTGTAGCTTCTTAATTTTATTTTTTCAAACTCATCTCCAAAACCCAGGGAGCATTACAGGACTCGAGGAATTACAGCACAAGAAGCCCAGATAAATACTCCATCACGCTGAGCCTAGCTGCAGCCAGCAGCCACATCAGCTACACCGCATGCTCCAACATGCCTGAGTTCCTCACAAGTTCTCTGCACCAGGCAACTGGTGGTGGGAAAGCAACAGTCAGAAGACTAATGGGAATAGAAATAAATAAATAAGGGATAGCATCTTTAATATCTTCAGTATCTAAAGGGGAGCTACAGGAAAGAAGGGAACAGACTCTTTAGCAGGGTCTGTGTTGACAGGATGAGGGGAAATGGTCTGAAACTAAAAGAGGGTAGATTAAAGTTGGATACAAGGATATTGTTTTTTTACAATGAAGGTGGCAGGCACTGGAACAGGTTTCCCAGAAATGTGGTGGAAGCCCTGTCCCTAGAGACATTCATTGGGCAGGCTGGTCCAGGCTGTGAGCAACCTGATCTAGCTCTGTTCATTGCAGGGGAACTGGACTAGATGACTTTTACAGGTCCTTTCCAACTCTAAGCATTCTATGGATAACATTAACGCTTAAACATAGAGGAAGAGAGCCTTTCCACACAGTCCACAGAAGTGGGCTGAAAGCTGAATATACCACAGTTTTAAAGTTTCCATACAAAGATATCTAGATGGGCAGGCCAGGAATTTTGAATAAATGTTTTCACTGTTGAGTACATACTAATACTGTACTCATTTTCCAAACTGGAGGGGAGCATCACCTGTTTTCTCAGAGAGATAATTACATGCCCCTAGTAGGAAGGTTTCCAGGTATGAACTTAGATACAGAGTTTAGCTGGAACAAGAAACTAAAAAAAAAAAAAAAAAAAAA
>JACDJE010000428.1:0-41066 GCA_016647715.1 Pavo muticus | reverse complement strand
GGGGGGGGGGAGGAGAACAGAACACCCCACAATCACTCCAAACCTCAAAACAAATCTGATGGCTGCTTAAGAATTCAGCCATCATTTGAATAAAACCAGTCTGCTTTCTGTTCAGCATATGCCAAATGGTTTACTGTCATTTTCAGTAGGATTCTTCTTTTTGTCAGTTCACAACTGCCTTCTATTGTCAATGCTGTGAATAGCCAACAACAATTTAAAGTAGTGCGCTCCTATCAGCATTGTTCTCCTGTTCAGAGGCACAGAGAACAAGAATACATCTATGTTTTCCATACAGCGTAGAAAAATGTAATTCTCTGTTTAGTGTCGTATCGACAACTCTTGTCCCAATTCACTGCCATGGGCAATGAGTGACAGACTGAGCTGTCCATTCTGACAATGTGACCAAGATATCTGCGGTCGAGACTGCTATATCATTTTTCCCCTCCCCAAAAACGTTGCTGGAGAAATCTCCTATTTTTATTCCTTTATTTGTTTCTTTATCTACATACAAAGTACAGATAAAAATGAAATTGAGTTCATTAAACAAGCTGCAAATAATGTCTTGATAGCACAGGAAATGTTACATTCCCTCGCAATGCAGCATGTGCTCTCAATGGAGTACGGATTTCTTTATAATACTAATAAAAAATAGCTGTAGTCTCCATCTTTCAACAAAGGCTCCCCCCCACCCCAGCAATTCTGTAGAATATATCTTATTCTCTGGAATAAAAAGGAGCCTTTTCCTCCTTTATAGGTAGCAGGCACATCACAGTTAACAATATGTAGCTGAAGGGCGATTAACTCCTGGTACCATAGGCCTGGAACTGGCAATAAAGAGGTAGCTTGAAGCTGTGCACTGAAAACAGCATTTATTCAAGGGAAGGGGAGAAATGAAACAAAACTTTGACAATGTTGGAAAAGAGGAAGAAGAAATAGGTTAAGGCAGCTATAGCAGAGAAATGATTTACATGCTGTTAACGTACATCAGCTGTACATTGCATTCAAGACAGTATTTAAATAAAAGCCTTGTCAGCCTGTGGATTAATACGCTGAATTTATGTTGCCTCCAAGGTAAAGAGTATCTTCTTACTGTAACATATACAGGTATTATAATATGTCAAGAGCATTTTTGGAAGTACTTTCTACCTTAAGCACAGCTTGCTGGGTTTGTTTCAGTTTGTTTTTGTTTCTCCATTGATTTTTGAGTGTTTTCATTTGTTCATAAGTTCTTGATCATAACTTGTTCTTTTTATTGCTTCAGAATTCAAACCACTCCAGCAGAGGGAAGAAAAAGAAATATATTTACATCGGGGACAAAGGAAAATAGAGGTTTCAGCATACATTTGGAGTTGATGGAATAGAGGTATTAGCAACGCAATTTTGCAGCACAAGTTTTCCTATCATGCAGCGGTTAGCTTCATATGAGCTGGGGGCTGGTGCTGTGGAGAAAAGAGACAATGGTGATGTCTCTGAACAGGCCTTTTGACACTATGCCAGCATCAGTGTCATCTCTATGTTGATCTTCCTTTGCTTCTTACATGGCCCTCCCAAAACTATCTGAGCTGCCAGGTAATGTTGGTCATAGGGGGATCTTAGCAGCTGGCTGTTTTGTGACAAATGACACAGAATCAACAATAGTACATGACCTTTATGGATTCTGGCTGTCTCTTAGAAGTATGTGAAATATTCACAATGAAATACAAAACCTACTTGAAATTCAAGTTGCTCCTCAGACAATTACTATGGAACCCAAACACCTAACTGCCCCGTATTGGCAAGATATTTATATTTCTACTGCCCCCATAAAGTTCTCTGCCTTGTGCATCATTACAGAAAATAACAAGAAGTCAGAGCTTTTTTTTAAGTACAAGGCCTACCCTAGATGACTGCCTGAAGTACAGATGAATGACAGTGAAAAAAATAATCCCACTGGTAGCAATATGATCTGGATAGCATAGCTGTGGAGCTGAGGTGTGAAACCCTTCAGACTCAGCCAAAATAAGCCATTGCTACTGGGAAAAAAAAGGAAAAGAAAAAAAAAAAAGGCATAGAACTCAGGCATTAGTTTAGAAAAGCAACAACAGCAGTTGCTACAAACTTCTGAACAAAGCACACTGAATCAACAATATAAGTAAATCATAACATCCCCTCCTGCCTCCCAGAGCAAAAACGCTAATCATGTTAGGTCCCTCTGAACATCTGTCATCCTCCACAGTGTATGGAAAAGGGTGAGTTTTAGATCAACAGCCTCAAATTCTGTCAGATCAAGTATAAGAAAGTCAGTGTCTTCTTACATCTGTCATGTCCCCTTCCAATTTAATTGAAGGTAGGCTTCCCTGCCCAAATTCCTTAGACTATCATTTAGCATCACACTCAGAGGTAAAGCTCTGGACACTGAAAGGCTGCTGTAGTGAAATTAACAATCCCCCTGGGCTTAAGGACTCTTCATACACCTTAACGCATCTGGTAGGATAATAGGGAAGATGACAATAGGAGTAAAGTTCCATATTTAGGAATTATAATTCAACAAGACTGTACCCAACCTTATATAACTTGATAATATGTAACACTACAGAAAGTGGAAATTATCAGCCTGAGGCAGGTGAATATTTTTATTTAAAGACTTAATGAGAAGCATGAAAAATAAACATTAAAAACTGAAATGCATAGCTGCATCTGCAAGAGCAGAACGAACACTTTCTGCATTTCTAACAGCTGGGAAGCAACGTGGACTGCAGTCCAGGGCTTCCAGGCACTCTCTCACTCTCTCTTCTTCCAGAAACTAGTAATATATCAAAGACTACACCCTTGCCTCCATAGCATGTCCCGTTGGCCAGATCTTTTAGTTTAAAAGGCTTCAGAAAAGAAGCCCCAAATACTGGAAAGCCTACGTTGCTGCCTGAGGTGTAAGGTGCCAAGTACCCAGGTTAGCAAGGAGAAGAATAATAGTGAACTTCAGTCAGATTATTCAGATTATTGTTATGTATTAGTCTGCTGATAATGAAAGCACCCTAAATCAGGAGACAAAAAAATATATATATATATCAGATCCTGTGCAGAATCTGTGGCTGGCTTGATAAAGTCAAAGCAGGAATAACACACTAATTTTGAAAGCAATTAAATAATGAAACATCTTGCCACAGAGCAGAGAGGTTTTCTCAGCACCAATAATCCTCAAAACAAGATTACCTATCCAGCTTTGCTAACAGATACTCCTGGGCTCAGGGATTATCCACAGAAGTGATGTTACCACTTCTATGCATGACCAGTGCTATCTACATATTGGACAGTCACAACAGGCCCTCACGTTCACTAAGGATTATCACAGAATCCTTTTTTTTTCTTTTCTTTTGTTCCCCACATGGTAGCTCTGAAACAATGTATGTGAGAGAACACCACAAAATATAGTTCTGAGAGTTACTTAAAACTACTGCCAGGTCACAAAAATCGATGAAAAGGGGTGAGGTCAGGAAGAATTTGTGTAGATGAAGTGACCTCTGAAGTGAAACATGAGAGTTAAGAAAAGTGTTTTCAGATAAACTAATGCAAGAGCATATGAAGTTGGTACCCAGACACAGAGTCCACGCTGATTATAATGTGATCTGATTTAAAATATTCCTTGAGGCAAGGTTTTAATAATACTTAAAAAGGCTTGACAGCTCCCTGTCATGGTATGTCCATGTTATTAAGTTGTAAAGCAACTGTCTTGTCCATAAAACAAGCCAAACAAGAAAACACATGGTGGACAAAGCCAAGGACAATAGCAGAAATCAGTGTTGAGCCTCAGTTTATTTATGCATTCGGATCATCTACCTCCTAAGAACCAACATTAGCTTTGAGGGTCATGTCTTCATGAAGCTAATCCTCATTCTGCTGAAATGTGAAGAAATAAAAATTGGGCAAACTGGGGCTAGGCAGGAGGTAACAAAACAGAGCTTCAGTGGGACAAATTTCCCAAGTCGCTCTCAGAGCTGCACACCAGAGCTGCAGTGAGAGACAAGATGATGATCTGTGAAAACCTTCTGTCATTACATCAAGTGAATGCCGTGCCATCATTTCATGCCTACATTCCAGCCAGTGTTCAGGATTTTCTCCACCCTTCTCTAAAGCAAATTCTGGGTTCTACCATTAACTTGTCATTCTCCTCATCAATATATTATTTATGCTCCTTTATCTGATCTTACTCTGCTGTTTCTTTTCCAAGAACTTCATCATAGTGGTGATTTGCTTGTACTCTGCAATTCAATTCTCCATTCTTCTGTTGATTCACACACTTCCCATCTCATTACTATACTTCCCAGTCTTCAGTTTTTCTACTTGCACTTGTGTTCTGCATTGTACCCAAAACCAATTTTGCTCTCATTGTCTTTTCTAGTATCTTTATGATGTTCACTAAATCATTTTCACTATATTAGCTTGATGCTTTCAGAAATCTTACATTAGGCAGTCCTGTGTCCTCCTTGTTAAACCGGCCTAGCTTTGTAAGATTTTAATAAATGTGGCCTTGCCTATCAGAACAAGATTTTGCTTCTTTTGTATCTGAGCTTGTTGCACCTAAATGTAAGAATTTACATAATTCTCTTCATTAGTAGTCCATCAAAGCACTTCTTCCCTAAACTTTTAACATCTATTGTGATAGCATTGAGATCATGCAATGCTATTTGCCTCAAAATTTTCCTGAAAAGGACATCTCATTCCCAAATATTTAGCATTTATGCCTGCTCTTGCTCAAGTGTTTTTAGGGTTAGTTTTTATAAAACATCCATGGACCTTATGCATTATCCCATTTTGATATATGCAGACTGCAATATCACACTGACAGATCTCAAGATAGTTCAGATTAGTCCACTCAGATCTTCACACAATTTACAAGTTCTGGATGCTTCCTCATCTGTTTTCTTCTCTCCTTCCTAGTTTTTAAAATGGTACAGAGTAATTTGTTGGGTACTCGTGAGAAAAAGAAGGCCAGGATGGGATCCAGAGCTATACCGTACTCATATGGCCAAAAACTGCCAGTATTAATGAAAGAGAATGAAAGAGAATTGAGATCATAAAAAACATTCTGCTCATACAGTAGACAAACTATTTAAAGGTCAACAACAACAAAACAACACTAAAAGGATAAAACTAGGACGATGGATGCAAGCCTCCAATAACAATTGGACTGGCATGACCCTGGGAACATCAAGCTCCCTACAGTAGCTTTTTCTCTATCATCTTGAATATCAACTTACTTTAAGAATGCATCTACTGATGAGAGTAAAACTAATGTAGCATGAAGAAAAGGATGGAATAGAAGGTATTTTATTTGTCAATACCCTGTCACTGTTACCGAGCTTTGGTATGAAGATGCAATATGAATGGCAGCTTGATTTTCAGAAGTGCTTTGCACTAGCATGTCTCTTTGTTGTCATCAGAGCGACTGAAAAAATATTATTTATTTTCCCTCCACTAGCTTGTATGTAGATCACTCCAAAAGTAATGCCTCCTATTTATTTCCATGGAAACTACAACAGATACAGAGAGCACAATAACACTATTTGATAGAGCAAATTCTCAGCTGCAAAACTCTATTTTTCAACACAGACACCACCAGTATCTATGTATTTTTGCCAGTGATGAACAAGAGCCTGCATGCCATGCTCGTAAAAATCTTCATTGCCATCTGGAATATGGTTTGTCTTTTACATCACTGTTACCACTGCTGAAACGCACCACCCACCACCACACATCCACTGTTTGGCCTCTGTAAACATTCAACACGTGTCAATGAATGTTAATGGGTGCCATTTTTTCCACATAGAGAAATTCAGTTTTGCACTTTTTCTTCATCCACACTTCCACACTTCATCCACACTACCATTGTGTCAGACTGCCTCTCTGCTGCCAGTTGTTGCACAGCAAAAACATGTAACAGAATATTGGCAGGAAGGTTGAACCTCTACTGCCAAACCACTAACATTCACCTCTGATGTCATGGGCCAACATAATAAAACAGGAGGCATTACTTTCAGAGCAGATCTTGTACATTTATGGTGACTATCCATTTAAGAGGAGCTCTAAAATCTAGTAGAATTAATGCTTTATGTAGTACCCAATTCTCATGATTTTACCATTACATTTATGTTGTTGGGTGCTTTCCTTATAGTGCAGCTCATGCCAATATCTCCTCCTCTTTCATTTTTTTGGAACATATAAGGAAGAGTTAGAAAATAGACCTTCGTCGTAAAGCTCATACAAAAGACAACAGTACAGTATTTTGCTTCATGTCTTGAGAGAAAAGGGATTTGATTCATGATTTCTGAAAATCTGAGGTCAGGAACAATTTGCAGATTGTTTTACTAAACCATAACGTAATCATAATAATAATGATCTTAGACTAAAGTTATCCTGTTGCTGCTTCTGAAGAGAGATTTACCTCCATTACCTAGGGATTACCAATTTAATAGTCTTTAATAACGTGCAATTGTCAGACAAGCACACTGTATTCCTTCACTTCAACAATAGCCCAAAAGTGCCAAAACCATTTGCATTTATCTTCAGTCAGTCAAGTATATAGCAAGACCAGAAGGAGCTTTATCTAACAGTAGCTCTAGCGCCTTACAATTGTCTTAAATATTTCAACAAAGAGATACCTCAGTGTATTTCCCTGGCTACCAATGAGTTTCCAAAGGTCAATAACTTCAGCTTCGAATACAGAGTGATCTCTAAAGCTTTTCTTGCAGTTGAGAGATTAAGGCAGATTCTTATAAAGATATTTATGAAATAAGAGCAAGAGACTTCAGCCTGACAGTTTGGAATGTAACACCATTCTGTATCTATATTATTTTCAGGATTAGAAACCATTAATTCCTAAAATTGTGCTGTGGAGCATAAGTGGCAACAGCTGCAGCTATCTGTTTGCTGTCTTTCCACATGGGCTATTTCCTGTGCAAGATATGCATGAAGAACATAAATAAATGGGGTGCTACCTCTCTAGACAGGGCTTGGCAAAGTAAAATAAAAAACTAAAAAGCATAAACCATTTTTGTCTTAAAATGATGAACTTAGGTGTTAATAAAAATGATGGCATCTTAAGGCAAGTCCTTACATACTTCCTGTTTCTGTAACCCATTCTTCTTCCATGCACAAACTAATAAAATGCCTCTTCTTATTATGTCACTACTGTACATGAAACATTTCATGCATAAAATATTAATCCCAGACACAGGTCTTTGAGAGAATGATTGTACTGGCTAAAGGAAAAAAAAAAAAACAAAAAAAAAACAGAGGTTTCTGGATATAGCTCCAATAATGCTTTGCCATCTCAAAGCAAAACTGCAGCTATATTCAAGCCCTGGACTTTTCAGTAGCACAAACACGGGACAAAAGATGTGGACTCTGAGTCAGAGAATCAGAATGAGATATGCCATGTGTATCTGGTCCATAAAGACAAAAATGAAATCTCAGTACCGGCTTTTCTTTGTGCTCTAATTTTTGCATAACTCAATTGAATAAAATAACTTATTTCTAGACAAAATTGAGAAAAGATGCAAGTTTCAATTCCATTAAACCCGACTTTTATTGACAGCTATCACTGAGTATTTCACAAGTTCAGAATACCACGATGTTATTAAACTACTCCTTCAAATATGTAATATCACAACACAAATACTTTAATTAGGAAAATTAGGTATGTCTGCTCTTCCATTGATTTTCAATAGTATTACAGGCTGTACATGAGCCATGCCCTATGCCAATGCCCTGCTCCCCTTGTTATTTCCTACCACAATTTCCTGTCAGAACACAACTGAAGTTTTACAATTGTGAGATAATTCCTGCTCTGTTTAGTCCTAAACTCAGATCTACTGACAAAGAATTCATTAAATTCACCTGCCTTCCACATCAAGGCCATCCTCCAGAATTAGTTACATAGTTCTTCATCCAGACCACTTCTCAAAGCCTTCCCTTTGGGAACCTCCTTTTTGTTTCTCATAAGACTTTTTTATAGTAAAAAGAGGCCTGAAAACTCATATAAAGAACTAGTCCTTCTGCTGGCAGCGGTAGAGCTCACCTGAGTAAACAGTTGCACTAGTAATCTTAATAGAGTTCAACGCAAAAGAACACTTTTCAATGGTTATTACTTTGCTAACCTGCAATCATTTCTGATAATCCCTCTTTGGAGTACACCAGGCAATTTTTCATTGTCTAAAGTCTCCAAATCTTTCTGAATATTTATTTTATTCTTTCTTCTTTAGAAGTAAATCTCTCAGTCTTCCATCTCTATCGTTGTCTGGTTATTGCCCTCTGAGGCGATATGCTACAGTCCCAAGATGGTTTGTGGTGTAGTGGTTGTGGTCTCACCTTTGGACCATGAAGTGGTGCTCTGCACACACAGGCCAAAAAAGACTACATTATAAATTGAAATTAAAGGCCACTCAGCAATACAAAGAAATTTCATTGAGAAGAGGTACGTGCTGCTGCTGGAATAGAAATGACCATTTGTGCACAGGATTGCTTCAGTATTGGGTGGGAACAATGTCCAATTATAGGCTTTTCTTACAAAATAAATTAGAACTTCAGTGGGGATATCAACTAATTATCTCCTAGGAAGAGGGTTTTAATTTGATGTTAAAAGGGCTAAAGGAATATTTACCTACCTTTTTATATGAAATGGTACTATAAACCCTTGAGTATCAAATGCTAAAACTGCTTAAATAGTAGTCATGGTCCCATATAGTAACCTTGTTACTTTCTCCCACATTTTGAATGATATACAGAAAATTACCAAAGCTACACCACTAGATTAATTACAGACTTGTCATGAAATTCTAAAACCACAATACTTAGGCAGCTAAGCAAGAGCTTTCTAATAGATTTTATCAACCGCTGGATAAATGCTCAGACTGGGGCAGGAGATTTGATGTAAAAACAGACAGATGAATTTTAGAAGGCTACAATGCCGTTCACTAGGCTTCTTTTCTATATTCAAAATATAGCGTTCAAACAATTAAAAATAGTATAAAATAAAACACTTTAAAGTGGTAGAGATCATGCTTACTTACATTAAAGATTAAAAGTAAATAGTTTCTAAACCTACTAAAGGTGATCTTCCTTGCAAGGTAGGACTCCTATCAGGAAATGCGAAGACAGCTTGTCTGAAGGCTTTGTAACCATTAGATGCTATAAATGTAATTCCTTACTGTTGGCATCAGTATGCCAGTTAGCCTTCAGTATAGGGAGTGCCCTTTCCTAGATTTGTTTTAGTATCTAAGGCTATTACCTTTGACTCTCACATAGTACATAATAGTACAAGTACACTAGCATAGCCAAGCTTTCTTGTAACCAATTAAAAATAAATAGCACCTGAACAAACTGGCTGTCAATTAGCAAGTAGTTGGTTGTTTTGACAATCACATCACAGAGGATGTATCTGCAGAAATTCAATCAATCCAAAATGAGCAGTACCCCAAAGGCCAGGCAGATGTATAGGCAGAACACTTCTGGAGCTTGGGAAGGTTAATTTCCACCTCCACCCCCCAACACCCACTCCCCTCCCTCAAAAAAGGAAGATAGAACCAGGCCATCTACCCTTCTAACATGCTAAAGCTTTCAAATAGCTCCCAGGCATTTTAGAAGCAGTTGTACAGTGTTTGCTTGCCACTTCCAATTAAACATGGTACAACAGCCTGATGTCACCAGGCTCTACTAATATGAAGAGTTGCTCAAACTTAAAACAAAGAACTATTCATAGAGGTAAGCATTTTCTGGATAAACAGTGAAGCTGTTTACAGAGAACATGAACAGGTAAAACAACCTAAAGCACTACTTTCCCAATCCTTAAATTCTCCCAATATTTGTGAAACCAGCTAATTTACCATGTATGGCCAAAAATACCTGGATTCTATAAGCTCTAGATTCAATAAATTCTGTTAGCTTTGTGCATCTCCTTAATGCAGACAGAAAAACTGTTAAAAAAAAAAAAACAAAAACTTACAAACTACTGAAAGTATTTGAGCCTGAAGTAGATTCAGGCACCATTTAACCAAGTTCCATTTTTCCAAACGTTATGAAGGAAGGAAGTTTTTCTGGTTAGCCACTCTCTTATTTTAAAATAGTTGTTTCAATTGCTTAAACATGAAAAGACCTGAGAAGTTGATAAAATACCTTTATTCCTGGGCCTCTCAGAAGGAGGTAGAATGATAGAATTAGCAACTCCAAGATGGAAATTAGAGTAAAAATGAGTAAGAAAGGGAACAACAGAGGTAAATTCAAGCGCTGATGGAAAAAGGGAAGGAGACAGGTATTAGAAAGGCAATGGAAAACCTCGATAACTAGAAAGGAGCAACTAGAGAAAAAGGATCTCAAAACTATGTGTTTTTGTAAACCAAGAATACTATTAACTTTATCCATGAGAGACTTGACCTCCAGTTCCATGGATAGACTTTTTAAGCACCTTCAGAAAGTCACTGGACTCAAGTACTTCAGAGTTTTCCTTTAAGTATTCATCAAGTCTACTCATAAAGTGCGGCCCAAGTATCACATACCTTAATCCTTTGTGATTCAAAGCAGTGGAGTCCATTGTGTTTCAGGATTAACTGAATGGCAACCTTCTGAAGGCCAAATGACAAAACAGATCTCAAAGGTCTCTTCTGGCTATGTATGAGCACAGCCCCAGATAAAAGGGCCTGATAAGCTCCTCCCTCTCCCAAATACCACATCCAATAATTTAAAGACCTGGAGACCAAAAATGATTTTCCATTTCTCAAATGTACAAGGATTAGAAAATATCTGCATGAAAAGTGATGATAAAATAAAGCCAAGTAATCTCATTTATATTAAAAAAAAGGAAGAAATATTGCTCTCAGTTGTACTCAGACGGTATAGGATTACCACAACAAAGTCACATCTCCCCATGTACACCATTTGTTTACTTTTTGTAAATAACTCATAGACTGAAAGAGGGGGGAATCAATCTCACTTTTATTGATTGAGCCTGTCTCTAATTGGGTTCCCTGCCCGTTTTTCACACGTGAAGATACCACAGTGTTTGAGTAACAAACAGTGTCGAGAAAAAAAATGCTGCTTCTTTAAAATTAAGATTCCCCCAGACTTTTTTTTAATGTCATGGAAGCTTTTCTATTGCTGCCAGGCTTTATACACACCGTTGATTTACAAAACCTTGGTTTTGATATTAGATTGACTTGACAGTGTCTCACGTAATGAGTAAAATTTAAAAGGCAACAATAGATTATACTCTTGGCATGCAGACCCAAGTTCAGCTGGAAGCTGGAAATACACAGGTGCCTCCTTTCCACATCACTGTGGCCTCTCGGGGTATTTCCCATGTGGTTCTACTCAGGAGAGCCAGGACATGCAAATTACTCACCTGAATGTAGCTGCTGTCATGCCTGCTTCTAAGAGGAAAAAATCCAATGTCTTCTGCATTGCTTATCTTCCAACATGTTACACGAAAGCCAACTCCAATGTCTGCAGGCAATGAGATTTCCTGGTGACAGTGTACTCACGCAGAGACAACTAAAGCTTACAGAACTTTTAGACTTGGGAATGACCAGAAAATAGCTCAGCTCCAGGGACAGGCCTGCAGTGCTTTGGGCACTGCACAAATCATTTAACTTAGAAACGATGAAAGGCTATGTGAGACAATAGAAAGCCAGAATCCAAGAATACATCTAGAAAGTGTTCATTCCGTCTTTTTTCTTTTCTTTCTATTTTTTTTTTTTCCTCATGGCTTCAGCCTTTCTCAGATAAAACTCATTTCCTACCAATTTACTTCCCCTTTCAGACGTTGAGGAATTGTTTCTCAACTCTTTCACTGGTACTTCCAATTTCCAAATGTTAAACTATAAATTATTTTAATAACTTCCCAAAAACATATTTGAGTACTAAGAAATGACAATTAAAAAATATGTAAAACTAGACAGTAAAATAAAGCTATATGTAAGACTAGACTAAGCACAAAAAGTAAAAGAAAAAATAGAAACTTACAAGAGCTTTTCCAAAGGTACTTGTGGACCATAGAAAGTAACAGGTAGAACTGCAACTCCACAAGTAAATGTTTACTCCATTGAATTAAATGCAGCTGCCCTAGGAGCATGGCCCCACCCCATTCTACCATGGAACAACATCCCTAGGGCCTTTGCTGCTTCTGGACACATCCAGAACAATCTCAAAAAGACAAAAAGAACAACTGCATGCTTTACAGTTTTCTGCATGGATAATTAAATTACATCAAAACTCTAAGTGTAACTTTCTCTCTCGTTGCTCAAATGCAAGTATGTAATTCTTGAAAAATCAAAATATTGTTTGAAAAAAATTCCATTTTCACTGATAGGCATATGTTTTTCTGTGGTAGAAGCAGAAAAGCAATATCCAACTCCCACTCTGGATTATGTTTTTCTCAGGTACTTTGTCCATAAACTTTTCCAGTCAACCCATACTCTAACTCTGAATTAGGCAAGAAGCTGAAATGTGGTAAAAACTAATTTTTTTCTCCTTTTACAAAAACTCTACAGCAACTATACACAGCCCTGAGCAATTGCATCTCACAAAATGAAGCTCAGCTGTGAGCTCGACGTACGGTACTGACTGGGTCAACACACGCGTGAACTGGAGCTCTAGTGTGAATCAGAGCAGCTACAGTTTAATGGAGAAACAATCAAAAATATAAAAATTAAGGACTTGTACAGACAGTGTTTCTGAAAATTTTATATTTCCAAAGTTTACATTTTTTTTTATCCTGCTGTGTATTTTCTGGGATCAAAACTCAGTTTTTCATCAGCTTTGATTCCTAGATACCTTCTTATGTTGAACAGCATTCAACAAAATTAAGCTCATACACGGAATAGTTTGCATTAAAATCTCTCATCTCTACTAACTGCATCAGAACGTTTGCCCCACTTTTCACTTTCAGTTTGTGTTACTTTTTTTTTTCTTGGATAACTCTCAATCTTCTTTCTCTCCAAAGATTAAGTTCTCTCCTGTGAAATGATAGTATCCCAAAGGAAACTGCTTAATTACCTGCAATTCTTTTTTTTGTTTGTTTGTTTGCTTGCTTGTTTGTTTTTTGTTTTTGTTTAGATTTCATTACACAGGCTCCTCTTTATCACTCATAGCCTCTCAAAACTTGGACAAAAGTTTTTAACTAGGTAGTTTTAGTCCTGATGTTTAGATTCCAGATTTGATTTGAGAGGAGGAGGGTGTCTGTTCAGCTGCCTTCATTTCAGTATTAATTGTAGATAATTTACAGTATGAAGAACTCTCACAATTTATCAGAGTTTCTGCCTGTGGCATTTCACTTTAGCCCAAGGATAAATCTCTCTAGCTCTGGGAAATGTCAGGAATGCTCCTGTGATACAGGTGATTCTACAATAATAAAAATCAACAGCTAAAAAGCACACTTTATTGTAGATATTCATTATAACACTTATAGCCAGTTATAAATTTTCATTTCATTCCTATTTAACAAGGGCCATATATTACTGTCCTCTACATCACTGTGACCAAAACCAGAAGACCATCTTGAATTATGATATACTATATACATAATCATTTTTACAATAAAGCTAAATGCAGAAGCTATCATATTGAAATCATATCTAAAATAGTGAAGTGGGTGCTAATATTTTTATATCATGACAAGGATTTGTACCGTAGCAAAAATAAAAGAAAGTAAGGTCTTTAATCATACTTTGATCATTAAATATCAGAATACAGCAGTCAATGAAGTAAACGTTTGTAAAAATGCCCATCGGTCTGCAACACATCTCATCTTTGCCAGAATCAGAGCCGCTGTTCTGACAGCCACACACAGAGCAGTCTTTACAGTTTCCCAAGTATCTCGTAGCAATTTTTTTGAAGTCAAGCACAGCCAGTTTTCCAAAGCATAAAGTTTGTTTCTCGTCTAGAACATGCTGAATAAAGCTTCAGCACTCTTGGTCGTTACAAGGTCATATAGCACACATAGTGCCAGCCTACTTAACTCAGAAAATTAACAGTTCCTCCCTTCCAAATGTTTTAGTGCATTTATCTTTATTTTCTAGGACTTCTTTTGCTGGGCAGAGATAAATTTCATTTTTAGTTTCCTGAAAATCATGTTAAAATAGCTGAACTAACATGTTTGCTTGAGTTTCCTCCCCTCCTAAAAAAAAAATAATCCATTGGGATCTTTCCACTGGAAAAAGAGTGAGCCATTCCCAAATGTGTTTCTCAGGACAATCACCAAATATGTCAAGCATTGTCCTGAAACCCAAGCAAGGATGACTTATTTTATTTCTCGTTTTACATTCCTTAGAAAACACTGTCTTTGTCTCTGCATCAAGGAAACTGTTATTTACAGTTGCAGCTCTGTTGATTTCTCTCATAGCAATGTCAAACAGTTTATATATGAGAGGAGTAGCTGAGCCCACTACTTTGTCACCAACATGCACTTTTTCAAGAACAGAGACTGTGAAAACAAAGCTTTGCATAGAAAAGCTTTCTTTGATTTTTGTCATCTTTGAGCCAGTGCTTAACCATCATCACATTTTTAGATGTGTCACTGGATACTTCTGAAGAAAAGAAATCAACTGCGTTCCTGTAGTTGTGTGTGCAATGTGTTGACTCCAGTCTGGAAAACCACCCTGCCGGAACAACTCCAAAGGGAGTATGCAAATCGTCTTTAGTAACACTATTCACCATAAAACATCAAAACACTATCAGAATACATCTGGGAGACGAACAATAATTTCGTTCTGGTCAGGCTAATCTCTAGTATTAAATCACAGCTACAGGAGTGAGATGAGAAATAGAGTATACAACAAGCAAAATGCACTTGAATGAGAACTTTCAGAAACATCTACATTCTGCCATTAAAGTCACCATTAACAGAGACACAGATTGCAGGGAAATTTGTATTTATTCCCATAATAGTATTTATCAGAAGGTTACAGTTTATATCAATGCTAACTTTAGAAGCACAGGTTCTATTTGAACTGTTTCTGTTATACTGTTGTGTACTCAGTACTTACTGAGTACTATTCCCTCAGTATATTACTATATTCTTGCTATTTCACAGCAAAGAAAAAAGGGCACAAGGACACTGAATAGTCTTTGCAATTCAAGAGTTCCACCAAAAATTATAGAAACTGGTGACTCCTTAAGGAGATTACTTTTTTTCATGGAGATCAAATATTTCAGGGAGATTTTCTTTAAAAAATGGAGTACGATTAAGATTTGAAATTTATTTATGTCAAATAATGTCAAATAACTTAACTTGCAAATTAAGATACATGCTCATGAGAAGTCAGCCACAAGATTTACTTCTGAGCACATATGGCTTTAGTATGTTTCCAGATTTGCTTCATCTTTTTCCCAGAGCTATGAGTTAGATGCATGTGAAGTATATAAGACACAAAGTACAGCTTCACACCCTTACCAGCACAGAATCTCTACCATCTTAGGAAACATCATCCTGTAGACAGAAGAGACAAGGTTCGGTTCAAGGATGGCCACCTGATCTCAGCAGGACGGCAGGGAACTCATTTGTTCGAAAAATGGCCAGTGATTCCACTTGCATTTCTTGAGTGCAGTTTTAAGAAACCATTCATGTCGTCAGAAACCTGTCCCTAGCACCTGGGAGGGAGAATGGGGGACAGCTCCTACAGAAGAGGGAAGGAAGAAAGTTCTGGGTGCCTCAAGCCAAGTCCTCCAAAACCAGGAGCTGTTTTGAGGTCTTGAATCTCTTTCTCATTCTCCTCAATCTATAAAATGGAGACAAGAACATTTCCTTCCTGCCCAGGGAATGTGTGAATAAATACATTCATGTTTGCAAGGCATTTAGATAAGATAGCTAAGAAAGCTATGTAAGTTGATAGATTCCTTGATCTTAAGGAACTGTACTCTTGAAAGAAACAGCTTGACTGAGTTATAAATGTCCATATTATTCACAATATGAAACTGCCAAAAGATAAAAAACATTCTAATGATACTTGAGAGCAGGAACTCCCCTTCTCCCCTATACTTTGAGGACTCTGTCCCTTTGGAGATGGTATGCCTTTCAGTGAGGAGGATTCCCTATTGTTTTCTTCCCCATTCTTTATAATGTAAATGTAACCTCGTTTATTTATTTAATTTGTCTCCCAGACCTCTTTTTATCTGGCAAAATGGCAGGGAAGGGAGGTGGAGGGAAAAGGAGCTGAAGGAGGGGGGCTATTTAATAATGTCCTATTAATCGCAGTGCACTATCAGCAGGCTTTAACCCTGTTCCAATTCTTTGATTGCTTTTTAGGGATTAGAGCAAACATCATTGTCATCCATTGCATTGCAAATGGGTAAATTTGAGTGATACGTACACAAAATATAGATAGGCAGATAGTGCTTCGATATATGTGCAGAGTATATACATGCATTTATATAGCTTGTACACACACATACACATAAAAATAAGCTACATCACCCTGTATGCCATACGAGAAAAATCAAATCAAGGCACGGAGAAACTGAAAAAAACCTACATGTATCATTCACCTGATTTCAATTGTGACTCCCTTTGAACCTTGGCCAAATCATTTTGTACATTAAAAATTGGTCAGGGATGATAAGATTCCATTTTCATGGTTGGTAATGCAGAACCGGTGAAAGAATACAATTACAGACCCCTGAGTAAACTCTGCGAATGTCAACTTGATGTAAATGATCAAGTGTCGACAAAGGGCTGGCGGGAGGGGGGGGCAGGCAGAGATGGAGGGGAAAGAGAGAAGGAGAGGGGGAGGTAAAAAAAGAGGCTCCAACTTCTTCACTCAGTGACATGCCAGCACCTCCCTGGGCCCAGCATTCTGGGACCCAATTCTTCTGCACCAACACAGTGCCCATAGCCTCCCAGGGCTGGCACACCACTGCCCTGGGCTGGGACCTCATGCTCGTGGCAGGAGTGACCTGCCCCTGCCTCCCACAGACCGCCCCAGGCAGGCACAAAGAACTGCTGCCAAACAATGGCATGCCTCCCCATAAATCCTAAATCCACCCAGGCCATACAGTGGGGGGCTGTCAGACCCTAACCCCTCCACAGAGGGGCTGCATGACTGCAGGTGCCAGAGCTCTCAATGTCAAACCCAGGTCTCACTGGCTCCCTTCCTGCCTGGGCCCTGCTGTTGCCCAGGCCCCAAGCAACCCCATTTGCTTCTCTACACCTTCTCTGCCAGCACCAAGATGATGCAATAGCAACTTCTCTTTTTCTTTTTGCAATGAGCTGACATGGGAATCTGAGGAAGAATACTGCGACCCAGTGGGCACACACAGCTCAGGGAGTGAAAAGGAGGCAGAGGAGGTCTCCTACACCAAGGGAAGGTCATGGGCTGGAAAATCTGCATGTCCTTTACACAATAGACCTGGGTAAACACCTTCTCTTCCAAGCAGAGAAACTGAGGCAGGGAGCAGTGAATGGGCTTCGCTTTACTCTCAAAAGGAGCTGTGGGGTGAGGACCAAGTACAGAGGCCTCCTGCAGTTCCATGCCAGGCACCAGCCTGCACTACCTCCTGTTTCACAGCCTGCTCACAGATGTGACTTCACATAATCCAGCCCCACGTTTCCATGAGAAGAATGAGACCAGGAAAGGAGTGCACGTTCAAAAGCTTTTCACTGTTCAGGAGACAAACATAAGAGCCATATTTCCATTTATTTTAGAATTATCACCTGAACTGATTAAAGCAGTTATCAACTTCAGTCGTTCTTTACATGTCGTTTTTGTTTCAGATTTCCAATGTTTTTCATGTGCATGCTGCATAAATTATTGAAACATTATTTTATTTATCCATCCCCCTGTGACAGAAATAGGTTCTCTGAAAGCAAATCTTGCCCTAATCAGTGTTGTTTGTCTTGCTTTCTCTCCTCAATATTGCCACTGCTTTTAGGTTAGCAAACAAGTAACACTACTTTGCTTTTGTGGAGAACAAAAAGCACTGTGGGCTGATAAAGACAGGGTGCTGAATTAAAGGTTATTCCAAAATGCATCTCTGGTGGCTAGGAAACAATAGGCCTGTAAAACTTTTAGCAAGCAGAGTGGGAAGGGAAGAGGATATGCTGAAGTTCAGCAGAATGGGGTTCATGTAGACCCCAGCAGCTCTGCTTCCCACTGAGCCCTAACCTCAGCACAAAACTTGCCTGGTTCACAACTACCTCCAGAATTGGCCATCAAGAATATGAGACAGTGAAATAAGGAAGCCCCAGGATGCCAATATATGGGCTTAGGTTTATATCTTATATAAAAACGGCATAACAGGATTGTCCATTCCCAGCCTGTGCTCAATTCTTTTTACACACTAATACATCAACAAAACCTGATCACCCTACCAAACCACTGCTACAGAAGTGCTCATTTAAAATATTGCTTTTTTTTCCTCCTTTTGAGCGCTGTGCATGCCATCCCAATTATAAATGCAATAAAATTAAGCAATGGTATGCAGATGATACACTGCTAAAAGTAAGTAGCAGAATCAAGTTTGATGTAAACGTGATGCAACTCATTTAGTTGGTAAGGGGTCTAAACTCTAGGTAACTACCTGTACTTTAAAATTAGCTCTGCTCAAAATATCTTGAGCAATATTATTAAAGAGCCAAGTGATGTTGAGAATGTTAGCAGAACTGTTCTGGTTTTGAAGCACAGTTTCAAATAAAATGAATTTTAAACAGTTCAAAACGTTGCAATTTCTCACCTGCACATATGGCTTACGACAAATTTGAATACTGAGTGTTATCTGAATCTTAAACTCTGAACCAGTGTACACAAATACAGTTAGGGGGGTTGGGCACTGCAGTCAAATCTATTTGCTTCTCAGGCTAAAATTATTTGAATAGTTATTATTTTTCTCCCTTTTCCTCCCTTGATTCTATATTCTGTGTTTTATTCATGGCTCCCCTAAATGGCACGAAATTATCTATTGAATTTATCCCCAGCGTCACAAACAAATAAAGTGGACTGAACCTATTAAGAGGAGAGTTAAGGCAATGCTTATCATCTGTTTGTCAAACTTTACTGCACACTGCCATGCTTTGATATTCATTATAGAAATTTAAATTCAGTTTGTCTTTACTGAATGTAAGAAAATGAAAGCATTTTTGTACGTTCTATTCATATTATCAGAAAAATCTCATGGATCTAATATGGATTAGGACTACCTGACATGCTTATAAAATTTGGCACAATCTAGTTCAGCAAATGCAGAAATGACCATTTTTACCTAACACTGTTAAAGCACTGAAGAAGTTCTAGATTTGACGTTAAAAAAACTGCAGCTCTAATATTAGATTTAAATAGTGCAAATTACAGCACATGTTAAATAACTATTCCCTTGAGTATATATAGCTTTAGGTTCTGAACTTGCTGCCTTGCATATTTTTCACAGTCATTTAAAAAAGTTTTCAGTCCTCTCACTGATATTTTATTATTAATAATTATTGACACATATTTATTGTTGTTACAGTGAAGATGATTTATAAGTATCATTTTGTTAATAAATGTGGTAGAAGTTTTTATGCTGTTAAGACAAATTTATGGCAATTTTTTTTTCAGCTAAGCAGTTTCTTTTTGTGATTCAAATCAAGACTTTTCCTTTTTTAGGTTACATATGCTTAATTTGGAAGGCAAAAAAAAATTAAAAATATTTGTTGATTGTAAAAACAAAATTCTTAATGAGAAAAGATGTCATCTCAGACTGATTTGCCAGTTGCGCTCTACCACCAATCAATAACAAGCTGAAATCATTTTTGTTTGAACAACAGAGACACGTTTTTTAGGGAATACTCATATTTAAAGGAGATGAACAGTACATCTAGCAATGCAAACACTCATCTGCCAAAAGAAGTACTCAACATTTCCAAAACTAAGCCCAAGGAATTTATTCTAAAAGGGGTAGCCTACCTTCCTCAGATTATAATCTTTTGTTTTGCCAGGTGGACACAGCTCCAAACCCAAGAGTTGGCCATGGTTTACGGAAGCAGCAGAGGTCAGGGGAGAGGAGCTCTGTTGCAGGCATTGCGTTCGAGCCATGTCCAGCTGGGCTCAGCATCCTTTTCCAGTTCACCTTCAGAAATCACTTTACAGACTTGATAGTGATTTTTCATAGATGCTTTTGTTTGTTTTTTTATACGTTCAAAACCACAAAGATAAAAAGGCACTTTTTTTTTTTTTTTTTTTTTTAAGAAAAAAAGAACAGTCAAGGTTTCACAGTTAAAAGGCTACTTCTGCGTTTTGAACAAGCTGATTGATCTAATTACCGAAGACCTAGAAAATCATCTCATGGAAGAGTCTGCATGTCCATTTGACAGAATATAGCATCTCAGGGTCGCTGCTGAAAAGGGAATAAGGATTTCTGAGGTTTAGCTATTTTCACAGTCTACCATGTGTATTTAGGCAAGAAACTTCATTGATCGTTGCTTCAGTTTGCCTACTTCTACAGGAGGAGGGAAATTATTTGTGTACTCATCCTGGAGGGTGGCTGAGCGCCTCCTATAGCTAGAAGAATAGCAAGTAAAAACAATGAGCAATGATTGCACACACAAGAGAAAACATCATGCAGCTCCCCCAGGCTGAAGCTTTAAAGATATGGCAGTACCTGGGGAATAACGTACAAGGTCTTGTTTCTTTGGGCTAAACTGTCTGATATGTTGCCACTGGTTTGTTGGTTCTCTGGCTTTAGGAAGTGTATAATAGATTTGAGATTTGCTATGGCAATGAAAAACCTTATTCTTCCCCTCATGCATGTTCACATTTGAGAAGAAGCTTTTAAAATCTACTTTAGCTAATTAATTAGTGATTCAACAATAGCTTGAAAATTATCCTAAAGTAAAGGTATTGTTACACTTACAGAACTGCACTTATGCATGAAAACTTATCAGTTGTTTATGTCAATAATCTGCAGCATTAAATACATGACTTTCTACTTTCTGTAATGCAGGTATATGTTCCTTTAGTTGAATGTAGTAGTGGATCATTTTTTTTTACACACACCTCTCTGCAGGTGAATACAGGAGCAATATGATAAAGACTGAACAGATGGGTTACACATACTGCTGATTTTTTTAATAAGAATAGCAGAGTCAGATTCAGTTTTAAGTGAGAAATCATTCTTAAAGTTTCTGTATATGAATGGTGTACAGATTTTTTTTTTTTTCCAGGCAAAATATTCATCACTGTTAAGAAACTGAATAGTGGATGAGGTGCCTGGAAACACACACATAGGCCTCTTCCCAATGCCCATCGGTCAGCAGCCCAGCTACCCTGGATTTTGTCTTCAGTCTTGTGTGTACCTCTCAAAGCACTGCACTTCTAAAGTGCAGTACAAGATCTTGAAAGAATAAACATGAGGAGAACAATCTCTGTCATCTCTCAGATAAGCAGAATATGTAAAGGGAATGTAACATATTTAACTTCCTCGGAAAGGCTGGCTTATTTGGAACACCAAAAGTCATCCACACAGTGAAGCATTTGTAATAGTCAAACATAGAGGCTTAAGGTGTTGGGAAAGGAAATGGCCCATGAAAGCGTGGTCTATAGAGTTAAATCCCTAAACTAGGCTCACCTCACAGCCAATTTTAAAAACAGATTTCAGGTCAGGAAATAGTAGGGAACAAGTTTAAATGAATGTCAAACCCACTAACCCTTCTCCGCAAGTGGAGAAAAAATAATTCATAAAATCAGCAAAGGATTCCAGCAATCTGGGTACATCTATGCAGCTAAAGGAAAGCAGGTCAGTGTCCTGAGGCACTGGGCCCCTGGCAGCCCACAACGCTTCATGACCACCTCACCTTTTGGTTCTGCTTCAGATCCTCATCTTGCTTTCTGGGAAGCAGCCGTGGCCTGGCTCTTGGACTAATCCCCTACCTACATGGACAACTCCCAAAGGGTTAAAGAATATCCCAAGTTTGGCTTTTCTATTATACGAAGCCCCCCTAAACCATTCCAGGAAGCTTCATGCCTCAAAAGCCTCTTCATGCTATTTAGCAGAACTCTTCAGCCTCCTTCCCAAGCACACAAAGACCTCTCTTTGCTAGTCAGCCATTCTTTTCTGAAGACACCCAAGAGAAAACAAAATATAACCTCTCTCACCAGGGCTGAAGGCCAGTCCCATGGTTCCACTCCAGACCAGAACATCCCAGGCTTTTCCTAGCCTTCCTCTGCAGGAAGGCAAATGTAAACATCAGCTGCAGCTGCTGAAACAAACTGGCACTACAGTTAAGAGCAGAAGCTCACTGCTTCTACCTTGGGACATCCACAGTCCAGATTAGAAAAGTTTTTACTCTCCAGCTGATGAAGGCAAACTAGTCTGGCTTTAAATTCCACTCTGATCTTAAAGGACTGCTGTTTCTAAGGCTATGTCTTCACTCAAGAATTAACTAATGTTTATTCGTTCTTTTTCTTGAGTCACCCTTGCGCATCCACGAGAGTTACCATTGTGCAGTATTACACCCAAGCCGGTGTATGTGCTAGATCAATAGGCACGCTATTGCTACCGTTGCCCTAATAAATCAGTACAGATATTAAAAGGGAGAGAACATTTCACAGTTAGTTTCTGCTCCTTCAAATCCATTTAAATTTTGGTTCAAAACAGCCTTCAGATATCAGTGCAAAACCAGTCTTTTCCTTATAGCTTGCTGGCAAAAGATGAGCAAAGATATGGTTAGAAGGAACTCTGGTGGCGATTTGTTAGTAATTTTGATTAAATTTATTGTAGTCACATGGTTGCTGTTGCATTTTTTTCCACGGATAATTATGGAGTCTGCTCATTTTATGAGATGTATTTTTAAGAGTTTATCAGTGGCTTGGGATGAGTGCTCTTTTGTTTAGTGATGTATAAATTTGAATAATAATAAATAACAAAGTGAAGGAGAATGAGGGAAGGGAGGACGCTGAAGTCTAGGAAGATGCCTCGCTATCCATGTCTGCCGTGTTTGATCACAGCATAGATGATACAGCAGTGGGCATTATAGAAAGCCCCAATATAAATCAGATTAGATAAATATTAATTGTCATGTACTAACGATGTACTTTACTGGGGCATGTTGATGTTTTCAGTCAAAGGCTAATGTTGTTAGCGTGCACTTAATGATCAGTTGCTTCCCTTTAGTAATGCTATGACACTGAAAAACAAGACTGTGACACTGTACCGTGACACTGCATTCCAGCAATACATGGGCTCCCTTCAGCTTCCCAGTGCTTTGCCATGTCAGCCCAAAGCACGGGGGACCTCAACCCACAGACCCCCTACAGACTGACAGTCTCCAGCCAGAACACAGAAAATGGGGAGGCTCGTTATTGTAGATGTAAAAATAACATCTCAGTAACATCACAGCAGCTGCATTTTGCACCCTTCACACTTTGTAGCTGGACAGTATGCATCCTTCCCTGGCTGTGGCAATTGTGCTCTTCATGGTGTAGAGAAATTTTGACTTTTTTGGATTGCTGGTAGTATCACCCGAGCACTTCCAAGCTTTTGCATTGTCTTTCTTATAAAAGACAGAGATAGGACTTCCATTCTCCCACATCAAAAAGACTATTCATTAAAAAAAAATTGTTTCTACTCAGAATCAAACATTTACCACAAATTTAAATTGGGGTGGAAATTTCAGGTTAGCTGCTGTTAAAATAACACCGACTTGGACAATTTTGACATATTAAAAAACTTGTTAATCATAGAAAAATCCAAAGCAAAAGCATGTAGGAATGAGCAGATCGGTTAGCATCTAGATCAGTTAACATTAAAATGTCTTCAAATCAAAGAATGCTTATGGAAAGTACTTACGTTTACAAAGCTGCATTCTCCACTCAATTTAATATAGAAAGATTTTCTCATAATTAATACAAAGCAATAACAGGTTACTGTGGTGTATTTGCAATGAGTTGTTTCCTTTATGAAGTAAGAGGCAAAGTGTTTTGCGACTGAGCTGTAGCATCACTCACCACAATCAAATTATGCAGTAATGAGTGCATATGTCACACATTTATTCCAGTTTCGTTACAGACTTGTGCTTCAGGGCCACGTTTTGTTCCATAAGAGCAAAAGCTGTGTTTCACTGAGGTGCACTGGTTCTAGGTGCCCACACTGGTCTGAGGTGTGTACAGCTGTGGCCAGCCATGCCAACATCCATGGAGCTGACACCTGAGCACAGCTGCTTCCACTTATACATATAAACATGCAACATGCCACCGTACTTCGTGGCTGTGCTGAACTGCTCTAATACAGGCTATGGCAACGCCGCATTGTGCTCAGCATTACTGCGGGTTGTTATGTTCTGTAGGCATGAATGTTAGCTGTATGATTACTCTATAATATCACTGTGCTCTGCACTGCCCAGTTGTGCCAGGCGTACATTCTGTGCTATGTATTATAATAATGTTGATATAATGCTGCAGTAGAGGTGCAAGGCAGTGTCGGGGCCTCGTGTGCTGCACTGCCAGGCTGGGTGATGGTAGCACAGAGTCTCCGCGCTTGCATTACGGGGACGTGCAGAATTAATCTTATGTAATCTGCACTTTGTGGTTGGTTTGCATTAGTGCCGTGTGCTCTCCGCGGCGTGATTGTAGGGTATTAATGTCAAAATCCTCCATGATCTACTGCCGTGTGGTTGTGGTGTAGCCTCCGATAAAATCATGGCTTGGTTTCTTAATAACGCAGAATTTTAAGAGACAACAAAATGTATAGGAATTGTTCTATATTAAAAATGCAGCATAATTGTATAATTACAGTATTTGCATCATGCTAAACAGATTGGCTGGGTTATTTCAGATTCTTTAAAGTCGGGATGGCATCAGGCCTACAGTATTTCTAAACTGTTTTGCCCGTCTGCAGTTGTATAATGAAACACCACAAATTTTACCCAGCAATACTTGTGCTTTTCTAAGTGCTGCATTATGAGCATAAAATTACCAAACGTACTGAACACACTTACCAACACTGAACTAAAATCCCTTATCTCTCACCCACAAATTAAGTCTCCACAGATCCCTTTTTACAATGCTGAAGTAATAAATACATATACATTTATTTCTACAACCATTTTAAGAAATTAGAAGGAAACCCACACAGTAGTTTAGCAGTTAATTTACAACAGTACAGCCTCTTGAGTAAGTATGTAAAACAAACACACATCATTTATTTCCCTCATTTGAAATCCCTGCTCCCCGACACACAGACAGACAGACTCATACACACAGATCACTACAGCCCAAATTGGACATCAGAGAAGAAACTGGGACTTCTTTGCTATCATCCGTGATTGCCCTGAGGCTTGAGGAGTGGCCAATTTACAGCATGAATATAGTCTAGGGATATATGAATCATGAATCATGTTTGATGTATGGAAAGGCACAGTCATTCTGAAAGGCTGCAAATGCAGTCATCTGCTTTTTAAGTGAAAAAACATGCTTGCAAAACAACAACAACAAAAACGGAGAGATGAAATACCTGGGAAATATTATTTAAAAGACACAATCTTCCCTTTTTTTTTTTTTTAATTGGGTTGGAAGGGGTTACTTCATTATGCAGCAAATTAGAAAATTCATAATTTATCATTGCACCCAGTCGAAATGCCACCCAACTGAGTCGCACCCCTGTGAAAACCATCACATAGTAACAAACTGTCAAAGCCTGCTGCAGCCGACGGGCAAAATTAATATGCAAATGTATGCAAGAAATTAAAAAGCAGAATTACCCAGGCAAATGAGGTAGCTATACTTGAATTGTTAGAATTATGAATAATTACTGCGAATTTTCTGCTCCTAATATAACTTGTTTTTTGATAAACAAAGACTTAATTATCGAGATGCGCTGGAGAATTTCCGTGGCGCTCATTAATCTTGCAAAAAAAACAAGTCCCTGGTGCCCAAACCGTAATGAAGAGCGCGTGCCCTGAATCTTCAGAAAGATCAGAGGCACCAGGGTGCCAGGGCTGGAGAAAAAAAATGACAGTGCCAATGTCCCCTCCTGTACCCTGGAGTGTCATAACGTCTTCCACTAACTATCAAAGGGACTTATTTATGCCAGCAGCTGAGCTATAAGTCCAATTTACGATGCCTTAAGCAGTGGTGAAATGATCTGTTGATGTGCTATGGAAATGCCATCTTGCAGTAGCTCGATTTGGTCCCAGTGATACCAACACGATGAGGACCCTCCGCTCCTCTGCTAATGGATGCAGCATGACAGACCATAATACACAAGAGGGACAATCTTTTAGGACCAGTCTCAATGGTCCTCCATTAATCTTGGTTCTGCAGCGCTGTGGTGTCCATGGGAACAAGGGCATTATCATAAGCACTGGTTTTAAATGCTCCCATTAGGGACTGCAATAGAGAGGAGAGATGCATGGGGTGAGGGGGTTAGGGAAGACAGTCCACTATTAGTTTACTCTTCTTTTTATGACCTGGATTCAAACCATAACGGGTGGCTCAGAGAATTTTCTCTTCCTAAATAACATAAAGAAAACAACAAAGGAGGAAGCAGCTAAGTGTACAGTGCGGTGCTGCATGTTCGTCTTCTCTGTTTTTACAGCTAGAAAATCAGCTTGGCCCTGGTGGGCTGAGATAATTTACCATGAGAAAGCAAAGGGAAAATAACCCCAGGTACTCTCAGCACAGACCAAATCGAACCCGCTGTGAGCTTATTATTACTTAAAAACTGGCATCTAAGTGGAAATGACTGACTCTCTGTCATTATCCCTATTACCACCATGATAAACCCAGGCAGATGATAAGGCAAAATTACAAAACATCAGTTCTGGAGCTCGGAGGCTACTTCAGAAGCTCAAGGCAGACTGCATTTTCAAATGCTTCCTTCTCTGCATTCAAGTCCACAAATTTCCTGATGCCTTGACATAACCATTTCACTGCATAGGCAAATTGTCACCTTTTAAACCAGGGCATCTGTCATTTTTTATATAAGGCTCTACCACTCAGTTATTCTTGCTCTTAATCCTCCAATTTCTCTACGTACACAGAGTGCCTACAGTACCGTAATGTTCAGAATTTTACTTTCACAGCCTGCATTACACTTACTTAGAAAAAGGAAAGATGAGGAGACAACAACATCATGAATGATGGAAAGTATACCCCTTCTGATCGCTGGGCTTCGGGTTTTTAAAACAGCAGGAGGAGCAACGCAACCTGGGACTGCCCTTTCATACCATGCTGTACTTTGGAGTGAGAAAAGGGGAGCAAATGGAAAGCATAATGACAAAATGGCCGAGATTGGAAGGGACATCTGGGTCCACCTAGTCCAACTCTTGCTCAAACAGAGGCACTTAGATCAGGGTGACAGGAACCATGTCCAAGCAGCTTCTGAACATCTCCAAGGAAGAGACTCCACTTCCCTGAGCAGCCTGTGCCAGCACTCCATCACTCACATAGTAAAGAAGTGCTTCCTGACGTTTAGATGGAACATCCTGTCTTTCATCACCTCATCCTGGCACTGGGCGCTACTGAAAAGAGACTGACTCTGTCCTCTTTGCACTCTCCCTTCAGGTATTATCACATTGATGAGTTTCCCTTGAGCCTCCTCTTCTCGAGGCTGAACGATCCTCTCATCATCTCCTTGAAGAGTTGGACTGCTCAGCCTGGAGAAGGTGAATTAGTTGCCTCACAGGCCCACTACAGCACTGATCTACCATACAAGCAGACCTGTGCACACCACCCCAGCAATGCTGCTTGCTCTCTCCCATTCTGCTCTTCCTTCTCCAAGATCTTCCACCCTCCTCCTACTCAGAAGGGATGAGGCTCCAGCCTACACAGAGGACCAACACACACCAGCGTGGAGCTCCAAAAGATTTTCTCTGCAGTGGCTTCTCCCTCATATAGCAGAGTTGGAAGGGACCCAGAAAGCAAAGTGTTGGTGAGGTCTGACTTAGCAAGGCTGATAATTCACTTCACCAGTTGCCTAGAAAAATGGTTTATTACAAAAGGAGCAGTAATAGGTAATTGTGTCTGACGTGATTCCTTACCTGCCTGCTGTTCAGCAAGGACGGCTGCTGAAGTTCTTACTGATGTAAACTTTCCTTTTCCACATACGGATGGGGAAGTTTAATTTTCCAGCCCTGTAAAGGCAGGTTTCATGCAAAGTATATGCTGGTTATCATAGAAACTTGTGCGCAGTGGTTTCACAGCCCTCTTAATGACTGCTACTTGGGCTGAGTCATTCCCCTGCTCCCCTGATCCCATGGCCTGATAGTGTGGTTCCACCAAAGCAGCTGCCATCTCCATCTATTTCAGAGTGTGGGATATGCAGGACTGTGCACTTGCTGACACTAACACCTGTTTGTCAGCTAATGGCCACAGAGTCAGTCTGAACATTTTGTGGTAACGAAGCCTTGGGAGGGATGATCCTGCTTATGGCATGAGCTTGTGAAAAATCCTCCAAGAAACACAATTTCCTTCAAGAAACGTTTCTTGTGTTACAAGAACACTTCAGTACAAATCACCAAGTCTTTCCTCATCTCCTTCATGCACATGCATTTAATCATTTATAGCAGAAGAAAAAGATGAGGTTTGAAATTAAATTTATTTTTATCTTAGTGAAGAATTGGGAAAACCCACACAAAAACTGCCGAGGGTGTTGGGAGATCCAATTTACCTGTCCAAGAGCTTAGGAAGCAGCTTCAGGAAAGAAAAACAATTTGCACATAGCTGAGCACTTGTGACAATGTGAAAAATCTCCCTCACTGCACACTTTATCCAGATGTTGCAAGATAACGGATCTGAAGCGCGGAGAATGGGTTGGCCAACAGCTACAAATATGAGCAAATCCTACTTCAGACTCTCCCCAGGCCTTATACTTCACATTTGCAATTGTTTATTACTCATAGCCAGATTTTGCAGGACAGAAAACAGCATGAGAAAAGGCTTTGGTAATTCACTCAGTCACCTCACTACAAAATCTTGGGCCTTTATTAGAGTTTTGAGCCTTGGGCTGACTCTTTATCAGGCATTGGCTCAAAGGGGAAGAGATCCACGTGTGCAAGGTGGAAGTAATTAACTGTGGCCAAAGATTGCGTTGTTTTTTGTAGATTTTTTGTGATCACTCTTTGCTCTTCGTAAACTGGATTCAGGATATAAGCATACCCTTTGTAAAAGGTCTGGGACACCAGTTGCAAAGACTAACCCTAACCCTTCCAAATTCCCATAATTACCAAACTGACACAACACATCCAGAGAAAGATCTTCAAATATATGTATGTGTGTATATATTCATGTATACATTTATGAATGCATGGATATTACAGACAGAAATGAGTGCATAACTGAGGGTGGTCATGAGAGGTAGAAGAGGACTTCCAAAAATGCTACTGTACTATATGCAACTTCTTGCAATGGCACCTGAATGACAAATCAGAAGAGTTTCCATTCTCTTCCCAGTAAGTGACATCATGAAAAATACAGAATTTTGGTCCAAATGGACAAGTCACTCCTTGGTTTTGTGCAGCACCCAGCCTCTCTCAAATAAATACAAATGTTTTTAAACCAGATCAGCATGCTGCCATGACAGCGGAGAATACACACCATGTGCACCTTTCTAACAAAACAGTTGTTCAGTTTGCTACAGAAACCCCAAAGGAGACTAACAATTTACTGTATTTATATAACAAATACTTTTGAGGTAGAAGAGCTGTGCTTCTAGTGTCAAATTGTCAGCTTGAAGGTCTGTACAGTGCTGAAAAGGGGAAAAAAACCGCTTAGATTATTCCTAGTGACCCACATACCGCAAAACATCTGCTGACAACATGGTTGGCTTCCTGCCCAAGTTCAACTACGAGCTGTCTCCAGCTGATCATCTTTGCCCTCACCGTAATCAGAAGAGTCCACAGCAAGCAAAGGCGATAGTCAGGGACAGACAAAGCAATTTGACCAGTTGAATAAGCACAAACTTAAATAAATATGCACATGCACACATGTGCTCAGACATAAACCTGACCTTAAAAAAAAGAAAAAACAGCATTACCATCAAATATAAGTCTTTCTTAAGATTCTTTGGGTTAGAAATAAGAACTCATTGGTGCTTAGCATGATTCTTTGTGTTTGCAAAATGCAGGTTGTTTAAAATTTCAGATCTTAGAGATATACACACACAATATGATTAGACAAAGCACTGGAAACAAATAAAAAGCCCTAAGAAATAGCTTTTGTACTACCTTCATCCATCACTGTATTAAGTATAGTATTATCTTGCTTAGAGGGACAGAAACAATATTTCTAGATGCACTTGTGTTCCATCCTTCATTTTACATCTGAAATGGTGTTGCCTTGTCATGCAAACACATTGATGCAACTTCACTGTCAACCTCCCCTTTCACTGTTTATGGTTATTACTTTTTTATTATTTTTATTCAAATCAGTAATTACTCCCAACTTCCAAGTTTCTTGTGCTATCTTTGCTCTTACGTTTAGGTACTCATTCTCCTTTTTAAATGCACCTGACTGCTTAGAGCACAGCCATAACCATACCTGATATTGCTAAAATTAATAGCCACCCATCTGTGGTCATAGTTGTGGGTTTTTTGCACCTTGTATTACATACGTTACAAGCCTTGCCACATCATTCAGAAAGCAGAACAAGTCTCTCATTTCAGTAACCAACAAAGAATACTTGTTATTCTGCTGTACTCTTTGTTAGTATCAGTAGATTATTTTTCTGCTCAGTAAAGGCCAAAGGATACTGTGATTCAAGGGTTGGAGAGGGTGTTCATCCACTTCTCATTAGATTCTTTTCTGGGCCAACAGAAAGCCTTGAAGATTCACCTGAAATTCCTGAACAGACAGCTCCTGTACTTGGCTGAGGGCTTGTTACATACAAACTGTTAGGATGATTTAAAATACAAGTATATAGATACGTAGCAGAAAGATGTAACAGCAAGCGACAGAAAACATGATCCCTTAGGTGCCGTAGCTAGAGGCTTAGTGACAGATGATGCTGCAAAATGGCTTCAAGATGGGATATTTATAAAACTGCTTTATGAGAATTTTACACTGCTAATCACAAGGCTTTAATAATACGTCTTCCACTATTAATTGAAATCTAACTACTAGCTCACATTTTCAGACGTTGTCTTTGTTAAATGATGTAAGAAACTCCTAATATTCCTTTTCCATTTTTTAACCCTGACTTTGTATCTGACAGTTTCAGGATTGCCTTCGCCCTTCTAAATATACTAGACACAGCACCCCTCATTTGATTAATTCTAATAATTTTTAGTCATTATTACTTTTTAACGTATATTGGTACTGCAGATTAAATATTATTTATAGCTTTAATTTGTGTCCTGTTTGGATTGCACAATCACAGGGCTAACGTAGCCATCATTATTATCATATTGTTTTATACTGCTCCTAAAATTAAAATCCATTCTTGTCTTTAAGTGTTTTATTGTAGTTGTCTTTCTTGTTTTGCATTGCATAGTCCATGATTAATTCTGTTAGCCAATGCATATGGCCTGCTTGGCTATCATCCATTATCTTCATCATTGTTGCCTCAAAATGAGCACTTTATTATTACCTTTTTCATCTTTCCAATTACCAGATGTGCTTTTGCATTCCCATACTTTTCCTACTAGACTGAGATCTACATTTAGAGTAAAAGTCCCAGCTCATTAGTCACTGAAGACAAAGTGAATTTTCCCTGACTAAATGCAGAAAATCTGAGGGTCAGTTCCAGTATTAGAGAAATAGTCCATTTCTGAGAAATAGAATCAAGAATGGCTGTATTCTCCCCTAGAAGAAAAGCTTCAGGTTTTCTCAAAAGATCGTAGTTTAGAGGATAAGAGAAAAATTTCCTCAACAATTCCTTTTGCTACATTTGATTCAAGTATCCTTCTGGAGTCTTAGAAATCTTACCTAAGGCAGGGTAGGGCAAGCCTCAGCTGTCCTGTAACTTATTTCTTGGAATGGCATCCAAAAAAGGAAAAAGAAAAAACGAAAGATTGAAAGCAGTTGTGTTAAACATCTACACAAGGCTGGCAGCAGCATCTCGCACTGTGAAAAGCCTTTTTCAAAAATTCTATCCTAATTTTTCAGGTTCAGGTGATGTAGTGTCGTTCAGTGTGCCAACACCCAAACACTTCTCTGACTGAATTCAAACTCCCAACCATGCAGTGTTCACTTAGCCCCAAGGTTAGCTGAGCTAAATATGACATGCAGTGAAAAACCTTGCCAAAGTAAGGAAAATATCTTTTTCTGTTCATTTCATTCATATACTTTTAAGGAAAAATCATCTATACTTTTCCCTAACACCTCAGTTCACTCCAGTATTATTTCTCAAATTGTTTTCACAGGGCTATTAATTTGTTTGTTAGTAATTTTACAGTCCCATTACTGAGCATTTTAAAAAAATACCATATCATAAAGCCACAAATTCTTCTTATGATTTAAATGCCCATGAATTCTTTCTATATTCTAAAAAAGGTTCTTTAATTGAAAAAGAAATAAGGGAATCTCCACTTTTCTTTCTCTAAAACCTTTGTATCATATATATGTTTCTAGGAAAGAACCTACTTATTGCCACACAAAGCAATGATGGAGCCAGACCTGTGCATAACCTGGGGATACATAAGGGAAATGTTATATGATAAGTAAGGGAAGAAGCTGCCAGACACAAACATGCTAGCTTCTGTCTTCTGACCTAAGTATGCTGCTTTGGGCATTTTAGAAAAACCTGTTAATAATCACAGTGAAGGAGGAAGCAAATATTACAATAGGAAAAAAAAAAAAAAACATTAAAGGGGTAGCAGGATGTAGACTGAAACATTTAGAAGTAACTAGGGTGACAAGCTTGCAACCTCCTACAATACTCCAGTTTTGAAGAGACAAATACCTATTTGCTAAGGTTGGGTAATCAGAAATAGCAAGCAGAGCACCAAAAGCAGAGGTCCTCTGCATCACGAGTTACCTTTGAAACTCAGATAGTCCAGGAGAGGTCCGAGGACTGAGGAAGTGCTGTCACTTACAGGAACAACTTGCAAGTTTCTGTAGAGTTTTGGCACTTAGAACAGGCTTTTTAAACTATTTTTTGGAACTCAACTGTTGAAGTGACACTTCATAATTAGCCCTTCTTGTGCTGATCACAGCATTCGAAAAACAAGTTCTTTTAAATTGTCCTTTTGCAAATATCTCAGAATTGAGACTCCCTTCTTCTCATAAAGAAGAAACTTTGCTCCTCTGGCAAATTCTTGCCCTTGATCTCTCTAGATCTGATGTTTATGCCTTTACGCCTCTCTATAGCCTCTTACTCCAGGCACAGTGACATTTACTTCAACAGAGCTCTGCCCAAGTGTTGTGCTGTACTGACATATCCAGACTTGGTTCTTCTGTGCCTGCAGAAGTAAAAGATGTCCCGTATGTATCAAGATGACAGGGCAATGTGTTGAGAACTTTTAAATACAAAGTATCTTAAGATAGCAGATCAAAAGAGATTGTGGAAGTGATAAATGTCACTTATATGCTGGCAGAATAATATAATGGCAATGTCTGTTTTTTCATCTAAACACCAGCAGGAAAAAATTTGACAAGTCTGGGATAGTATGGCATGGCTACTTCTCTCATTTGGGCTGATATTTGCTTTATCTACTCATCTTAATAAGTTTGCTCTGAGCAGAAGAGCAACTCTGCATCTTGCCTCCTGGCAAAAGATACACAAAGTACCTTTCTGATCTCAGTGAACAGTTTGCATTCTTTTGCAGGAATTCAGAAACTTCCTATTGCTAAAATATCCTCCCTATTTTCTTTCTTCTTCTTTTTTTTTTNTTTTTGTACTGCAGTTGTATTATCAATGGCAGACTGTCTTTGGTAGTCCTTTGTTCTGAAGTTTTAGTAACAAAGTGTCTGGATACAAAACTTTGTCATATTATGTTTTGAAGATTTTGTAGCAGTAGAAAGTGGTGTGCGTCTATGAGCATTTATAATAGAGAAAAGCTAAGTGATAAAGTGCACCTTTAACATAATGACAGTAATTCAGTCTCAGACAGTGAATGCCATTATACTCGCCTTTAAAGACTAAAATCAGTCAATTGAAATGACAATTATGATAATCCTCATGTAATGAAGATTATTTTGAAACAAAAATCTTTTTTGGTATGTATGCCTCTTAATGTGTGTGTATTCACTGTACCTAAGTACATTCTTGCCATTCTACTTGGCTGGAAATTTGATACAAATATACAAGTATTTCTATCCATTCTGCCAGTTTCAGTTGTTATTTGTGGTAAACTAATTCCACAAAATAAATAAATAAATAAATAAATAAATAAATAAATAAATAAAGCTAAAAGAACTTTCCTAAAAACAAGCCATATATAAGTTTTGGCAAAATACTCTGAGCATATAGCTTGGAGAATTGGGTAACCTTTAAAAGTAGTTCCTTCGGGCGGTCTTTGCATGTGTGACATGATAAATCCTCTCCAGAGCATTCCATGCTTTTACCCTGTGTTTTGTCATAACCTTCTAAAGGGAGATGCAGTGAGCTTCCAACAAACTACCTGGATAGCTCACAGTGAGAGATCATTCCAGAAAACATTATTCTAACTGGGAGTCAGATGGCAATGGATGGCCTGTCACAGTTACCTGTGCTGAAAGAGAAATATACCAAACATCTGATTTTAGTTAGCCAACATAACATTTTCAGAGATGTCCAAGGGAGCATCTAGGCACATAATCCTACAAGACTACAACCAGAGTTGTAATTTTTCTTGGGTTCCTCTGAAAAAATTGTTCCATTCTAACAAACTGAGGCACTCACAGACATTGTACAGACAAGTATAATGTCACAAAACCTAGAAGGACACACAAATATGGGGAAAAGAGAGATTTGTTGGGGTAAAGGGGATGATACAGCAGGTAGTAAGTCCAAGATAACCAGAGGCAGCTTGGCTCCATGGTCGGACTCGAATGTTACGTAAAACTTCTGCCCTATGAAACAACCCTGACATTAAATGAAGTAGAGATTAGTACCACAATTACGAAACACACTGGAGAGCAGTAAGAACACTTCTGTCTAACAAGAAAGGTGCTTCAAGCTGTAGCTATGCATTTTGCATATTACTGGCTGCTTCAGCTGTTTCAGGTTTAAAATTGTCATAACGGTACTCCCCACACATTTCTGGAAAATGCTTTTTAGGAAAATTGATACGTAAATATTGCCAAATGCTTCTCATTCATGTTTTTGTACCTTCTACCTCTTTGTTGATTTCAAGGTAGAGAACTAATGAAAATCCCCCAGGGAATCGCTTAAGCCAGGTGGTAGTTTACCTGCAATGTTTAGCAATCATTTATGATGCATTCCTTCTTTGATGGGGGATGGTAATTAGGACCACGTGAATTTATATTTATTTTGCTTGCAGAGCTTTATTAATGTGAACTACACTAGAAGTGGATGGATTTCAGATGGTTATTTCTTCTTAGACCTGACCTAGTTCTAATAATTTGCCATTCAAAAAGATGCATAACTTAGATCTTTGCAAGAAGTTGTTACTATTTGCTGTGAACAGTGGCCTAAAAGGGTTGCTGTATGCAGTCAAATACACTGGCAGAGTAGGGAAATGCAATCTTTTCTAAGGCTATTATTCTAATCATTTCATCTAGTCCCTTGTCCAAATATATTATGCACTGGTACAAAGTTAATTTAATTTTTTTAATTCCTGCAACAGTACAATAAACACCATGACAAAGCAGGGTGTCAAACGCGTGCTTTTAGGAAGTTCTTCATTGCCTGCTAATTGTACAGTGCAATTGTGTCAGTGGTCTGGATGACATCGCTCTGCTGACTGTTTTGTGAAGATGTTTAATAGCTGGAAGGCTAAATGCAGTGGAATTCACTTTCAATATGTTGTATTACTGAGAACAGTTTCACATGTACACATTTCAGTCACGAAGAACTGATTGTGCCCTCCTGCACATTCTTGTTCCTTGAGTTCTTGAGCTCTCTGAGCCCTGATCCTGTCAGCAAACTTTCTCCTGGCTCTGCATGAATTTTCTGCACAGAGAGCCTAATGCAGCTGAGAGGACTTCAGCTGGCAAGTTTGCCAGAGTGCCTTCTTGGGCAGCACAACGGCCCTAGCACTCACTAATAGATTGTTGGGCAGATTTTAAAAGTGGTGTCTAAATCTTTCAGGCCAAACACTGCCCTTGCCTTACATCAGTGATCACATGGGATATTTCAGCTCTGCTGTTCTTTTCCTCTCTCCATTGCTCATGTGGAAAAGGAACAAAATCCGTCTCTTTTTGCCACTCCAGGAAGCTGCATTGTACCTGAAAGCCTGACAGGAGAGAACCACAGGAGCAGACTGAATCACTTCTTTTCTATCCTCAGTTCATGACTAATACTAATGCTGAGAGCCTGATGATGAGAACAGAAGTGTGCCGAGCACTTCAGTGGGAGTTAGGCACTAAAAGTCATCCAGACCCATGTACTTCACCAACATTTTGTCTTCAAGGTTCCATGAAAACATTAATTAATCCTCACAACATTCCTGAGAGGTATCCCTACCCATTTTGTCCTGAAGGGAAACTGAAGGAGATAATTAGAGCCTTGGAATGAAGTAACACTTGATGACCTGGAGCCCAATCTGCTATCTGGGTCAGTAGGCAGATTATGTCCTTGGACTGACTAATTGTAGGTGCCAAATTGTATTAACACACAAAAGCAGCAATTCATGGTGTGGCAAAGAAACTGCCACCCCCAGCAGTCCTTCCCTCTGGGTGAATTACATCACCTCAGGGCTCTGATTCACCATTCCTTACAGATTTAGCTGTGGAAACTAAAGAAAGTACTGCCTCTACAGCTGCCTCGATAGGTGTCACAGATTAATCCAAACACCCCTCCTCAGAGATGAGACAGCAAATATTCTCCCTTATTAAGGATAAAATACAGCATTGCATGTTCTTATCTTCAAAAAATATTGTAAGCCTAGAATTGAAAGTGGAGACTACTGTACCTTCAGCATATGCAAGAAGATAGTGCGAGTCACTGCAAACTTCTGCCTCAGTTTCTCTATTTATATTTCCTATTGATAAAGTATTGCTCCTATTTCACACGTTTAAACTTTGTCACCTTCAACATTATGAAGAAATCGTTAGAACAGGACTCTAACGAGCAAGTGAAGGGAGCTTACTGCTCAACTCCATCTAGAGACAGTGGACCGAACACTGGTTGATCACACAGAGCTGCTTTGAAATTCCAGCCTTGAAGTCAGTAATTTTTTTTTATTTTTTATTTTTTAAGGAGAAGCATCACTGTCTTGCTTAGGACTTACTACTGTTCCAGCTGGTCTAAATGATTTCAACTGAAATAATTAGACTGCACCTTAGGGATTCGATCAGAGCTGGTTTCTTTGCTGATATATTTGCCAAAAAAAAGAAATTCAGTTTCTCAATGGAAGAGCTCAAACAGTTCCATGGCAAATGCAGAAAAAATTAAATTCTGAGCAAAAGAGAATGCTCTGAAATTAAATTCTGCAGAAATGTGCATTCTGACTTTTTGATGCATTGTGTTGAGTGTAGATTTCAGCAATTGCCTGAAGTACTAAAATTCGCCGAATAATTCTTATCAATAACAAAAACACCAGTGTTCCGTTATTATAGATCTAATGTTGGCAGAAAAAAAATCTTTTCAGCCTCAGGTGTTTAGGATTTCTTTTCCTAAATATTTTTACCCTCTTCTCAGTTTTACTGCTGTCTGAGAAGCTGATGCATATTTTACTGACTTTGAAACAATGTTTAGGGACACTTCAAAGGAAAAAATGAACACTCAGATGATACTACCTGTCTCATACGTTCAAATTCAAAGCAATTGCGTTTCATCAGAAATACATGATGATTTTTCCCCCTCTATTACAGCCAATCCTAAGTATAAAAATTCTGTATGAAAATTTAGACAAGCACTACATTCTGCAGTCCTGAGATTTCACAGAGTAACATTTATCATTTCAGAAGCATCAGCATAAACATGAGTGTAGATTGCTGGGGTTGGTATGCAGCTATACCCATCCTTCAAACTTTTTTAACCTACCTTGTGGCTAATGACCTCAGGTGGGAATATGAGAGTATTGCATTTAAAAAGCAGGAAACTTGCAGACTGAAGCCAACTGTAGGCTTTTCACTCTTCTATGTGCTCTGAAGGGACTTAATCAGAACCTTTTCAATATATTTTCACTAGACTTAAACTCAGCAAAACAACAATTTCTTTTTGATTTCTGATTTTCTGTTGTGGGAGTCTGACAAAAGCAAAATAGTGTGTCAGGCACTACATTTCTAAAACTCTACAGAGATACAGAGCACTCTGTGATTAATCTATGCTCTTAAAGATAGGGCTCTGCTTCGTTGTTCAACTTGACACCACAGCCCTGAAGGAGATGACCAGAGCCCGCTCCACATGCGCTGCTCTAACAGCATCTCTCATTCAAGTGGCTGGTGATCACATATGACTTAGGGGACCCCAGAGCCTCTAAGGATACCAGCTCCCACCTGTAGACTAAAGGCCAGCATTTATTAGCGACCAACTTCGCCTGTTTTTCTTTTGGTAAACTTTACCAAGACAAGAAACTGTGTTTTTCAGATTGCTCTGAGACCAGCTGGCTTTTAAGCATTGGGAAATAACTCTCTAGCTGAGAACCACCATTAAAGACAATTGATATTGTATTAAAAATAGTTGTAAAAGCCACTTACATAACTTTGCATTTTCATACACTTAAAGAATGTCAATTTATTGAAAAAAAAAATAACAGTCCACTTCCATCTAGCAGACTAAGCCAATAATAATGATGTATTTTACAATGCATGATCTTTGCCATGTGGTATAGAGGTATAAAACAAAATCAATGTAACTAAATTGACAAGTTTGTCAATGATTGAAACTTCCTTTTTACTGTTACTTCACTAAACTGAATTCCATAGCATCACATTAATTAACATCCTACTCTGATGGTTTGTGTAGCTGGGAAACAACTAGGTTATATCTGGGAGCATTTGGGGAAAAGGTTGCATTATTAGCAAAGACAGCAGAAAGTATTCATATGTAGCTACAAACAATTTATTAAGTTAATTGCAAAAACTTTTTGAAGTTATCAAGGCCAAAATTTCTAAAATACACAAATCCTGCTGGATCCTCAGCTGGACTCTCAGGAAAAAGTAGGCCTATGGCTTTCCAGAAAATCTGTGTCTGTCTCACACAGAATTATAGTATTTAGCCAGATGGAGGCCATAAGATCCAGTTACTCATTTAGAAACTAACTAGCACATTGGCTAAACTACGTAGCTGTGTCTTATCAAACACAGAGAATACAAAAGTCAAGAACAAAACTTAAAGAGGATCACTGAAGAAAGGCTTTTGTAGATTCTGAATATAAACTCTTTGAGATGCTCAATTCAACATTACACAGGTTTAACATGAACTTTGAGGGACTGGGCTGCTAGTGTTAGGAAATTCTCAAACAGGTGAAAGGGATCAGGACTTGCAGCTGTGATATGCAGCTATCTTCTTTCTAGCCTTGTTTTTAGGGGAGTTGGTGATTCCATTGTAAAGATCCTTTAGTTTAGGTTTGTTTTCCTGCATACATTTCAGACAATAAGGAGAATGATTCTTTCAGAATAAATATTTTGTTATTTGCTATTATGTTTCTACAGCTGAAATCAAGCAGCTGGATCAAAGAGATCCTCCAGGGACAGGTGCTAAGGACCATGTTTTTCACCTTGGTCTTTTGGGCCATGCCCTTAATTGGAGCTTAGTGTCCCATTAACGATTGTGCCTCTTGGGATTTATATGACCACTTCAGAACTGCAGATTTTGCCTAATGGACTGCTGAATAACAAAGAGTCCTTGTAGCCGTATCTAAAGGCCCCCCAATTAAATATACAGCACTTATCAATTAACCCGATGTTTAAAAACCACAGTAGCTCAAAAGGCTATCTGCTTAGGAAAGTCCCTGGTCTAAAACAACACAATTTTATTGTCCTCTAATGCAATTCTGCCCATATGCAAGGACCAGCTTGCATGTGACACTAACAGTAGACTTTACGCTCTGTGGTGACCAGGTTAACAAATTTCTGCACCACAAATATTAGTTTAAAGGCATTACAATGCTGAAATTAATCTTGGTTTTATCTCAGAGTTCACAATATCTGCAATTTTATAGAGTAAGCAAGTACGCAATGAGTTCCTATGAAGCTTAAGCCACTGCAGGAGTAATATATCACAGGTCTTCCTGTTAGATCTGGAGGTGGATATGGAAAAAAAAAAAAAAAAAAAAACCAAACAGATGACAAACTCAGTAATCTCAGCAGTAGTGTGGAAGAACACTGCTGACACATTTCCATGCTCAGGAAAGTGAATTCCACCACCCTCCTGAAACACCTGTGACAAGTCTTAAAAAAGAAGACTAATTATTTAACCACAAAGATACATACAGAACAATACAACAAGTCAACTTGTCAACATAAAATTTTCAAGTATAGAAACTCATCCATGTTCTTATTTTTATAAGCTCAAAGAAGATATTTCCATAATTTCCTAAAATATTTGCTGCAATTTCAGTTTCAAAAGGGCTGGTGACAGATAACTTTATTTATCTGCTGATCCTCTGAATTTGTGGAAATGAGTAGAGAAAATATACATAGGGTTTATGTAGGACCAAAGAAAATGGCTCTGCAGCAAAAATACATATCTGCATGGGTCTAAGGAGATAGAATTAAGAGCTTTCCAATGTTGCTTACTTAGATGTCTGAGTTTTTAGTTCCTAGCACATAAGGCCTTCCTTGCAGGTCAGTTCTCTGGGCTACCCATTTCAACTGATAAACACATTAATGGGAAAAAAAAAAATTGGTTCCCTGTAAAATAAATAAATAAATAAAAATAAAGCCCAAAACACAGAACAGAGCAATCTTTGCAAAGTTCTAGGAATTAAAATACAAAGCAAAACTCAAGACATGGAAGGAAACAACAAGGCGTCCATGCTTCACCCACAACCCCATAATTCACCAGCATAAGGGATTTTCCTCTCATCCTATTGCTGACAAACTTCCTCTGAACTTCATTTCAAAGTTCAAAGCAAAAAGTTTAAAACTGTGACA